>JAPMOQ010065374.1:6515-116569 GCA_026543055.1 Argiope trifasciata | reverse complement strand
CATGTCATAATCTTTCATAGTAATCCTTCTTAAAAATTTATTGTTTATATCCCTTTCTTTACTCCATACTAAATAATTTTACCATTGAAACTTGAATAATTCTTATAGTAAATTAAACTGAATTGTTTTCATTCTACAACAACAAAAATTCTTCTATAAATATGCATTTATTCTATGTTAAAAAATTCTATAAATATGCTTGAAACATTACAATACATGTCACTTTGTAGTTATTTTTTCATACTTAATTTTTTCCAAATTTACAATAATGCAAATAATTTAATTCGACTTTGCATAAATCAAACAAAGATGACATCTTTTTTGTCATTTTTTATGTTTCATTGTCAAGTTCATTTGTTTCTTTTTTTCCAGATTTAAAAAAAAAAAAAATTGAGGATGTTTGTTAAATCTTAAAAGATTTGCTAAATGTGTTGTAATCCAAAAACTTTTACAATATAGAGGTATCGATAAGAAAACATATATATATAATTTCTAACTTATTCCAGTTTAACTTATGATGACAATGCAATGACCACACAGGGTAGACATTTATATACTTGAAATTTGGTTGAATTTAATTTAATTTAACAAAGTGCACTATGCACATACTAGTTATTTTGCTTCACATTTATCCTTCAGAGATGCATTTTTAATTTGGTAAGTGTTCTGTTTTCATATTTTGATAAATTTTGTTTTATGGTCTTGAGTTGCCTCGTTTGCTGTAATTTATTTTGGATAGAAAAGAATTTGACTTACTATTGTATAATTTTTGTATAATTCAATTTTGTGATACAAATTTTATCTCTAAAACCTCAATTTCCTTAGATTTTTTGGGTCATTAGGGATGAATTTGTTGGACAGAAGTTGAACCCTCACAGAAAAAATCCCTGGTTTAAATCCCTGCCTGAGGGTGACCCTTAAGAAAGTCCTCAGGCTGGATTCATTATATCTGTCTTTTCGGTTCTTTGGCTTTAAATATAATATTTATTCTAAATTTGTTCCAAATTTATCTATATAATTAATAAGTAAATTTGTAGTTGAGTCTTCACCTGGAAAAAAAAAGAATCTTGACTTATATTCATTTAAAAAAATTATTATAGGTTAGTGCCATCAGTGCCTTTGCTCAGACTCTGCGCCGATATACCTCATTAAATCATCTTGCTCAAGCTGCGAGGGCTGTCTTGCAAAGCTCAACTCAAATAAAACAAATGACATCAGATTTAAACAAAGTTGATCTTAGAAACATACAGGTAAATTATTTTCATTTTTTTATTTGTTTTATTCTCAATTATTTCATTTCGCTTACCTTTGCATATTTATTTTCTGTAGTTGCATTTTTGGTCCAGTATAGAAGTACAATACATTTGGAAAAAAAAATCTTTGTATTGTTTTGTGCAAAACAACATTTCTTTATAAATAAAACAAAAATTTGAAATTTTGTTTATTACATTTAATTTTGTTTAGTGATCTTGGGCAGATTATCTTATAAGGGTGGAAAAGAAATTTATTTCTTTAATTATTGTAATTTATATGTCTAATTGCAATAATTATAGAAATTTATTTCCTTAATAATTGCAATTAGACATATACTTCCCATTAGAAAATTACACTAATAAAGACTTCAAATGTGTGAAAATATTTTTTCTTCTGCTGGGGAGGATTTAAAAATTGTACAAAAATTCAATTTTTATATTTTCTATTTAAAGTGTCAATGAATAACATGTTTTTCTTACATGCATTAATCTGTCAGGATACATAATGTCATGTATATATCTGTAAAATCTGCTGACATACGAAGCAGTAAATTTATTACCGTAAACCATTTTTCCATACATCTGATGGTGTTTGAGTGAAACTTGTGTTGTAATTTTGAAGCATAATATATGTATTTAATAGAAATTATTTAAGGAGTTGAAATAGAAAATAATAATGATGCATTCATTAACTTTCATTAAATTTTTAAAATGTTCCGATAATATTTTAAATGAAGTGATGATAAACTCATTTAAAATGGATATCTACATAGAGTTGCATTTTTTTAACTTTATTTATACTTATGTAGTTTAGCTCATCACTTGTAAAGTAAAGGCTGTCTTTTTGAATTTATCAGTAAAAATCTACCAGCATGTACTGCCAAAGCAAACACATCCCTTGGTTCAGACATAATTCTATTCAAAACTAATTGAATATATCAGTAATTGTTTAGCATAGTGTTGTACACCATACAATCAATCAAAGAATTTAAAAAAATACACCATACATTTAAAGATAATTGCCATTGTTGATGAACCTCTTGTATGAAGAATGAATTTTTGTCATTCCTAATGATGATTACCATTGGAGATTAATTTTTCTGGCTTAATTTAAGCAACATTCATTTGCTCTAGTTACCTTTCATAGAAAAGTATTTGATTTTACTTTAGTTTAAAACCAACTGTAAAATTCTAGTTGTTGATCCTGTAGTTGGCCATATATCTGTTGTAGCAGTACAAACATACTGCTTTGATACTAGTTATTTGGTGGAAATATTCGCTCCAATGTTAGAATTAGAATGTTGAGTTTTGGACTAACTGTTTGTATATTTTCTTGATGGTAAATTGAAAAACAAGTGAATATAAACCATTTTTGCAAAATGTTTATCTAAGACTTCCTTTTCCCTGTTTCTCTCCATGGAAGGAAAGGTCCTGTAGATTGTAATTGCTAAACCATTTCATATGATGTTAGTAAGAATTTGTTAAACTATATTTATATTCTTCTACAATTGGTCAGTTTTACAATTGCCTATACCATGAATCATCAATATATATGAATGTACCTTATTATCGAGACATTATTTTAAAAAGTATACAAATTTCTTTCCAAAGAATTTTATTTTCCTACTTGATATTTCAGTGTTTTTTAAGTCTTTTAAATGTTCAATTACTCTAATTTTTCTTCCATTTTGGATAAAGTTGAATTTATAGCTATAGATTTTTCAAACTAAACCTTATCTGTGATTAACAAATTACTTTGAAATCGTAGTGGCTGGGTGAAGTGCTATTTATACTGTTTTAAACTGTCATGTGTAAATATTTGCATATGATTTTTTTTTTTTTTTGGTATCTGTATTGAATAAATTTGCTTTTCAAAATAAATGTTTCTGTTTAAATTAGAAAGACATCCCTCTAAATTTAAAAATAAGCATACCTCTGCAAATGTGTTGATAGAAATATGGAGCTTTGTGTCTGCTTAGATTAATGTTGAGGAAATATTTTACTTAAGACACTTTTCCCTCTTTGGGTCAGATAAAAATAATTTTTATGCATACATATTTTTACTATCAACCTCTACAGAACTCAGAGGGTTTTCATAAAATTGTCTACCTTATTTAATGAAACTTGTTATTTGATTTATTTGCCCAAGTGCAATATTTAGGGAAATAAAAGCTGATTCTACTTTTTAAGACACCCTACATATTGTTTACTAAATTCTTGTATATGATAATAGATAATTTTGAATCAGTTTGAAGTAGAGTGGCAATAATTTTATTTGAGTTTGCTTATTTTTTGTAAATGTTTAATTGTTTGAATGTTAATAGTACCTGTTTTAGAATGAAAATGCAGTTTCATTCTGATGAAGTAGGATTTTGTTTTATATTTTTAATAACATTAAAGCAATTTATATATATATATATATATATATATATATATATATATATATATAGGTTTTGGAATATAAAACTTTATGTATTACATAACTGATATAATTTATAGCTCTGAATAATATTTCACATTGCTTCTAAACATTTTTATATCTTACAGTAATTTTTAAAGAATTATCATATAATGAATGCTTGCTACCACCACAAAGTTTATTTTCCTTTGTCTTAAATAAAAATTACTTAAAGTTTACTTTTAAATAATAAAAATGATTCAGATTTTGGAACCAGACATATATCTAAATTTTTCAAATGCCATAGAAGTAAAAAAAAAGTAAAAAGTAGATTAAAAAAAAGAAACTGTAGTGAATTATTAACTATAAAAAATGTTACCATATTGTTATTTCCATTTACTAATTTTTAATTCTATGCAATATTTTGGCATACTTTAAATATTGTGGCTTCTATAAATAGCTTTCAGGTTCTTTTCTTCTATAACTTAAAACTTAAATAAAATAATATTAAAGTGTTTAGTTGCATTTCTACATAATTTATTACAGTATTTTGCATTTCAATTAAATTAAGCTTTTTTTGTATTTTGAAGATAAAAGATGGTTGCTTTAATATACAACTTTTTCTATGAAAGATATTTAATAATATTAAATAGATAATATATATAATTTTATTATAATATAAATTTAACTGAAACACATATAGGCAAAGTTTACACAAGTTTACACAATTTTTGAAGTATATGTCAAATAAATATTTCAATTCTGTGAAAATGAGAATTATGTATTTTTTTTCAGGAGCAGGCTGCTTGGGTATGTCAGTGTGAGGATGGCATAATTCGTCAAATACTCACAGAGTTTCGCCAGACTCTACAGCACAATTTATGGCTGGAAGATTGGGCAACATGGCTAGAGAATATAGTTCACAAAATCTTGGAACCTCACGAAGGCAAGCCCACTTATCCAAAAGCTGCAAGACAGTTCCTTTTGAAATGGTCTTTCTATAGGTACCTTCAAATTCCAATTTATTTTTATTCGTTTCTTGAATATATAAAGATTTCTGAAGTTGATATTTAAATAGATTTGAATTTTTGTTAAAATTCAAATGTTTTTTTAATTATTTTATTTTATTCAACAAAGTGAAAAGAACTTTACAAATTTGAGTGAATATCAGTCATTCCCATGAAGTAAATAGAGTAATTTTGTTGTAAAATTCATTTTAGCATGTTTTGATATCCTTAACTATGTTAAGGATAAAAGATAGTGAATATGCCTAGGATAGAATAGTTCTTATTTTTCTTACTGAATTTGACTAGTTATATAAATTTATGCTTCTTTCTTATATAAAATCCTATGAATTCATCAAATAAAAATATTCATATTGTATTTTTTGTCTTAATAATATGCATAATATTAGTAAAGAAATTCCATCAAATTAAGATTATAGAAGATGGTATATTTTTCATTGATTGATTTTTACTTAAAAGAAGCAATTCTTAAAGTTAAATCTTTTTCTTTAAAAAAATTTTAATTTTAAAAATTTTAAGTAGCTATATATTAAAATAAAATACCAAGATGTTTATTTTAATGTCAGCAAAATTTTATTTTAAAATTGGTTATAAAATTTGTATTCATATTTAATTTTCTAACTTTATCAGATGGTGCTCAGTATTTACAAAAATGATACTCAATATGAAATGTTCATCTTTACAGAAACATAATATATTTTGAGATTATATTATAATATTATAAAAATATTTATGGTGTAAATGTTATATTAAGAAAAATGATTCCAATTTTAATTGAATTTTGCATGGTTAATTTTTTTCCAATATTAATGATACATACTCAACTCTTAGTTCTTTCGTTACTTAAATGGCAGGATAATTAATTGTTAGCGGATATGTTATAAAGTTTGCATTTTCATTAATTTATAGAAATAATTTCTTTGGAATTTTCAAGACAATTAATCTGATTTCACTAGTAATTAAATGTGTTCTTTTACAGTTCCCTGGTGATTCGGGATTTGACATTGCGTAGTGCTGCAAGTTTTGGATCATTTCATTTGCTGAGGCTCCTCTATGATGAGTTCATGTTTTTTGTTATTGAACATAGTATTGCCAAAGCTACGGGAACAACTAGCATATCTGTGATGGGAGAAGTAAGAGTTTTAAGATTTCAGTATAAAATCTAATTTTTCAAACACATGCAATTTTAGGCTTTGTAAGCAATATACCCAGTCTTTATACTGTCCCTGCTTCAGAAATTTTGTATTCATAACATGTTTTACCTGTATATTTTTTCAATTATATTCATTTATTTATATTCATTAAGAGAAGAAAATTGAAGATATAATACTTTAAGTATATCAGATATTAAACCTATCCTTGGAAGTTTTTTTAATCCTTAAAAAGGAAATTATTATTCATCATGATGCTTGAGTTTAATCATTCTTAACAGAACTATAGAAAGAAGGGGACCTTCTAATTTTACAGTTATCGAAATGTAATGCATAAGAAATACTAGAATTACTGAAGTATTATTACTTCCCTATTACATCCTAAATAGAAGTGAATAATACATTCCCATCGATTTAAAGATTATTAATTTCAAAGTTAAAAATTATTATTATTATTTAATTTATTTGGAAATGAAAAGTATTCCAAAGATATCTTGGAATTATAAATTTGTTTTTATTTACTTACATATGGTTTCTTTTGTTGTCTGGATGGAAAATTTGCTGATAATCTGAATTGGTTGGATATATTAGACTGGATTCTTTAATATTGTTAATGTCTGTAAGTCGTGTAATTTATTACAAGTAAGATATAATGACAGTTAACTTCCTAAAATGATATTTTTGCTGCATTTGCCTTTAAATAAATCTTTACTAAATAATTGTGAAAACTCTTAAAATGTCACACATTTATCATGCAATGCTTCTCAGTAAACTATAATTTCTCATTGCACCAAAGTTTGACCCTCATTTATAGCTTTTGTATTTTGGGCTTTAAAATAGTTTCTGAAAAGTCGAGGATTCTAAAACAATACTTTCTGGATGAAAAGTAATCAAGCTGGCATCCTGGCATAAGGATGGCATGTCTACCCTATGATCTTGGCATTCCGTTTTGGATATGGTTATTCATCTTCTTGTGTGTCCTATCTGTGAGGTGTGTGAATGTACCCCCCTTTAAAATGGAGTTGTGCAAGTGAATGTGACACATGAAGTAACTATGTCATACTCTTGGCTCTAGTTTGACACTATTGGGGAAACAAGAGATGCTCTCTAGGCTTAAATCTCTGATATATAACTGCTAACGGGTTTGTGAAGTGCCATAAGTCACAACACAATAATAGAATAATTAAGGGATGAATGCACACATGTTAAAAACAATTTTTGTTTATGATGATCTACATTTCATATATTGGAATTTATATATATAATCACTCTGTCCTATATATGATTTTTTTTATTGTTTAAAAAATTGTACAAAAGTGTTTCATTAACTTTAAAAAAAAATTGTGTTATTAATTTGAAACTAAATTCATTAAAAAAATATATTACATTTGGACATTCACTCTTTAAATTTAGTTACTAGATAAATTTAATTTTTAAAAAATTGAAAATGCTTAAAATTTGACTAATGTAAGATTTTCAATTTATGATGTACTTTCCATATTTTCAAATTAGATTTTAGTTATGTTATTTATTTCTTGTTTGTTTGGGTTAAATGGTTTCATATGGATTATAAAATAACAATTTGTGTGGTTTAAAAAATTATTTCACCTAAAGTTTGTCTGTCTTTTACTTTTATTAGTAAAATTGAATTTATAAGTTTTACTTCATTTTCAGTACTTGTGCTCAGGGAAACCAGAACAACTAAGTGACATGCTTGAGCCTTTGAATTCTAGTGTAGTAAGTTCTGATTTTAGTGAGAATGAACCTAATGAATGCATTGTAAAGGAGGAATCTAGTCAAGATTGTGAGATTCCTATACCCCAAGAATAATCCAAAGAGGAGCCCTTTTTGCATACATATCCACAGATGACTCTTAATTGCTCACTATTCTGTCTGAAAATTTCCTATTACACCCATATTTTCTACACTATTCAATTTTGCACAAATCAGCTGAAAAACCATTAACAGTATTGAAATTAATTCATTTTGAAGACAACTTATTTCTCAAGATGACGCACTTTATTGGCTGAGTTATAATAGGCATTTAAAGATAAGTGTGTTTGGAGAATAAAAACAGATTTTGAAATAATGTAATATAGAAAATGCACAATTTTATATTATTGTACATAACCTATTAAAATTTTTGGATTAATTCATGTAAAAACTATTGTTCATTATTGTTATGATAAAACTTGTTGCAAGTTGTGCAGCTTTGATTTTTATGTCATTGCATGGTTATTTCTTTAAAATTTATTTATCATTTATTGATTTAAATCTTTTTCATTAGTCAGATTTTTATATTTTTAATTTCTCTGGACAGTTTTCAATGATATTCTCCATTTCTGTCCATTAATACAATATTCCTTTCCATAATTAATATACTGATTTGTTTTTAGAAAAAATACTTTTGTGCTGATTCAAATATTAATTTTTTTCTAATTAATAAATAAATTTATATATTTCGATTTGAAGTATATTTTTATGAAGCATTAATATAAAATGCAATTAAGGATTTGTACTGTTAATAACAGTATTGAGGTACTGTGGATATTTTTGCTTATTTTAATATCTATTTTACAATGCATTGCAATATTTATACCAAGTTTGCTTTTTGTGTTGTAAAAAAAATCACTTGTTGTGTATTTTACAAATGAACTTGAAATGAAATGATTTCCAGTTCAGAAAGCAGTATGTGCTTTCAAGTTATTGCTTTCTTTCTACGAGTCTGTAACTCTAGTCCAAACATAGTTCTGTTTTGCCAAATTGCACTGTGATCACACTTCTGTTTTTTGTACATGCCAGTTTTGACTTAGTATAATCACTGCCATATTAAATGCACTTACCATTTAATAGAAAGAAATATATATATATGTCCTCAAAGGTAAAAGCTCATTGCTAATCCTATATAATTTGTTTTAAATTGTGATAACTTTGTTATGCAATCTCGAAGCTAATTTGCAGATTATGTGATAATTTTTCTCAAAGAATTATTTATAGTCAAATTTGTGTATATGAGAAATTAAATCTTACTTGTTCCTTGATATCACAGTGAGATGAAAATTTTTACTTTACCATATATATATATATATATTGATTATGGTAAGTTATATAATGAAATTTTATTATGCTTTATTGGCTTGCTCAAAAATTATTATGAAATACTGCATGTAAGCAAAAATTAAGGAATTTTCTGTATATTGCTTATGTGAAAGGGAAGAGGTTGCATATTAGCTCTATGTGCCTGATATTTATTCTTCAATAAAATATTAAATCGAACTCTACTATTAACTCTTTACACTCCAGATATTAATTAGGTCATAATCAATCATAAGTAATTTCTATGAATGTTAGACAATTTTCGAATGTTACTATACTTGTGTGATGATGCATCTAATGTACCAGTCTGAACTTAGAACTGGAATGTAAATGGTTAACAGAATGCACTTTTACAAGTGATTTAAAATGACTTAAGAATTATATACAAATGCTGAATTGTTATAACATCAAATTTCTGTTAGTATTAGGAGAATTTTATTTGCAACATAAAGCAAATCAGTATATATATATATATATATATATATATATATATATATATATATAATGAATAAATGTTTTCTAGGTACATGTATGTTTATTTTTTAATTGAATCCTTTTAAATTTATTATATTAATGATTATTTTTATTGATTCACTTTATTTTCATCACCTTTGAATGGACAAATTCTGAAATAAAAACTTAATGCTCGTTTGTAAAAAATAATTCAAATGTTACTATAATTATTCAATTCTTGAAAATTCTCTAGTGAATACTAAAATTTGATCATTTCTACTAAGAGTAAAAAAGAAATCATTTTAAAATTATGTTTTGCTTTCTTTTTGATTCTTGAATTGAATACATTCCAATAAATTTTTATCATTGGATATTATAAAACAAATATTATTATGTAATTTTTAACTAATTACACTAAAATTCCCATCATTTTTTAAATTTTATATTTCAGAAACAATTATTATTCTAAATAAGAAGAGTTAAATCTTCTAAATATATTGTCATTTTATCTAACCAGTGTTAATTTTTTAAGGTTATTTTTTTTTTAAATAAGATTTAAGAAAGTGACTTTTATGTTTGTGTCTTCTTTTTTTAACTGAAATTATTCACCTACATATATTATTGAAAAATTATTTAAATATGTTATTAATCAGAAATGTTGAATTCTCAGAAATATATTTATATACTGTGTATTGTTTTGAGGAAAAAATATTTAAATTATGCTGTGTTCAGTATTTAAACAAGAAATTTCTTTATATATATATATATATATGCTAGGTTAAATTAATGCTCACTTTTTATTATGATAAAGTAATGATTGCATTTTTCCAACATAATCATTATTCAAAATGAAACAGTATTTTAAGTTAATTTGTCGACTCTATATAAATGTATGCAATTTATGTTCCTACATTCTTATCTTATTTGGATATTATTTGCAGCAATTTATACACAAAATATTTTAACATTGAAATTGTCAATATACTAATTAAAGAAAGGTATTTTAGACTAATTAAAAATACTAAATTTCATCACTGGTAAAGACATATATAGTAACTATATATTATATATAGAAAAATGTTTTTTATTAATATTATTTAACATATTTTTTTTCAATCCTCCAAAACTTAATTTATGTGCAATTTTATAGCTTATGTTTTGAAAACAATGGTTGCATTTAGAAACCATTGATTGTCTGTTATGGGAAAATGCTTAGATTATATTATGGTTTTCATTACTATTTTTAAAAAAAAGCTATTGTTAGCTAAGCAAAAGCAATATCTTATATTTGAAACAGAGATCTTTGATAGAAAATGCAATTCAGCCCTTTTTGACTGCAGATCAATTTTATACCTATTGCTTTTCTAATGCTAGACGGAAATAGCTTAATGCTGAACTTGTGAATAAACTTTATACCTAATAAGGAATTATCCATTTGCACCCAAATTAAGAATCACCAGAGTTTCAGAATTTTTCAGCTACTAATTTTTTGGAATGCAGTATGCAATCAATTTCATTTATATATATATATATATAATATAAAATTGTACATATGAGTTTTTGTTTCATTACCAAGACTATTCATTTAATATATTTTCATAATCTAAGTTATGATTTGGCTTCTTTCCACCTGCAAGTTTTTAATGATATGCAATAACCATGTTTTTGATTTTGAAAACTGGTTATAATAATTCAGAAATATTTCATTATACATATTTTTTTAATGCATTATGCTACAAGTTGAAAAGATATTCAAAATGGTTTCAACTTTTTTGTTAGTAAAATTTAAAATTATTTATTATGAAATGATCAAAACTATTACATTTTGCACCATAGTTCAAATTGGAGAAAAGATTTTTGATAGTAATAAGATCTTTAATCGATGAAATATATACATATAGCACTAAAATTTTAGATGCGTGAAAATTATCCTTAAGACCTGTTATAATTTTTTTCCATGCAACAAATATATTTGGTTTTAATAATTTTAATCCATTTATAGGGGGAAAATAGTCCCTTTCCCGTGTTCAAATGAGTAATTAGATGCTGGTCACAGACAAAACGATTATTTATATTTTCAATGTTGTTTCATCTGAATGTCTGTCCTATTATAATATATAAAACATAGTTTACAATGTATATTTTATATAAATTAGAAAATCAAAGGTCTTAACTACCACTAGGTCTTTTCTCCTTTTGTGTTTATTGTAGAAAGTCTTACTTGCATCTGTATGTATGCAGTTTGTGATATGAAAACTAACATTTGTGCCATTCACTATTGAGAGATTCTTGCCTTACTTATCTGCCTTGCAGGGATGTTGCTTGTGAAGCTCAGTGTCATATATGTTGATTCCCTGCCATAATTTAGAGGAAGTGCAAGTTCAGAGTCTATATAAATGTGTACATATATATATATATATTAATTTGTGTTAAACTATAATTATATGTACATACAAATTTGATGCAAATAGTTACTGTTTCAAATGAAAAATGATTGTACCTGCATTGATTGCATGATATTTGTTAGTTCGTGCATTCAAAGAAAATTTATTATATTTATCCAAAAGATTTCGGATATCATGTATTTTAAGACTCTTAGTACATGATTTCAAAATATATGTTTTCAATTTTCAAGTGTTTGTTTTATTAAGCTTCACATACATTATGCATGCAAATTAACAAATTAGGGTGAAGAAATAGATTTTAGGGGGGGGTGGATTAATTTAACGTCTGGTACTATAGCAAGTTTGTAATTCAGAGTTATAAAAGAGCTAAATTTTAATAATTGATATACTGAAGTACATCTACTTATCTATTTCCCATAATTTACTTTTGCTCCATGTATAAAAATGTCCCTTAAATATCAAAAATATCCTTTAATATAAAATCTAAACATGACAAAAGAAATTATCCTGAAGGGAAAAATTTTGCATAAACCACCCCAAATTTTTCAATATTAGCAAATAAAATAAATCTCAGTCTACTTATATATTTCTTGTCACAAAATTGTTTTGCCTCATCTTTCTTGTCTCCAGAGAAATCTCTCCACATTCTTGAAGAACCTGGTGCTTTAGAATGGAATAGAGCTGGACTAGGAACATTGTCCCGCATATATTGCCAGATGTCTGAGAGAAGATTGAAAGCTTCATAAGGAGTGACTAGGGGCAATACCTCATCAATGTAAGATAAGGGGGGAGGTAAGAGTTGCCCTGTAGCCATGATATTAATAAGATGCTGACTGGTAGCCAATTCCTTTGGGCAATTTGTAGTGACTTTTTCTTGACTACTGGACCAAAATGACAGTAAAACAGCCATAACAGCTCGGAGAAGAACACTACAATAACATAAGGATGGATGATTGGTTGCTACAAGGGACAGTAAGTCCCATAAAATAGGATAATCTTCAAACATCTTTTTGATATGCAAATCACGTTCTACAGTGACCTACAAAGAGAACAATATTCTTTAGTGTAGTCAAATTTCATGTAAGTTCAAATATAATTCAGCAAACTTAAGATTTAATAATCCAAAAACTACTAAATACTAAAATATTAGAAATAAATATAACTGAAAGTTGATTAAATAGATTAGTGTATCATATTAAAGTTTAGCAAAAGCTACTTTGCCTAAATTTTTGATATATGAAGAGCACAATATCTGGATAAACATCTTCCACTCTTAAATTTTCAAACCTAACAGCACAAGAGTCAGAATAATGTTTTCTGTGCATATGGATTTAGTAATGATAAAAATAATCATTAAGCAGATACATAAGCATATAATCAAAAAATAAATATTTAATTTTTATAGGATACACCAATAAAAATGTTAGACTACACGAAAAATTACATATCTTAAAATAATAAAGGAATGCTTAAAAATTGTTTTTCATGAAAGAACATTGCATAAACATAGTAATTATTATTATTATTATTATTTGCAAGAGGGAAAAGTGCATAAAGTTGTTAAGGTTATATAACGTGTACATTCATATTTATCAAGATAAATTCACATATAATTCTTTTAAAAAAAAGAATCTTGATTTAAAAATATCAAATGTGTAATTACAACTAATTTTTACAGTTATTTATTTTGTTAACTGCTTATCATGGTTAAAAAATCAAGATGGCTCAAAACTGATAACTCTTCAACAAGGTAGCTATTCTAACCAGATTCACTTTACAATGCAATTTCTTTTTATACATTAAAATAATGTTTATAAAATATTAATGAAATAAATTTTTAAAGAAATTTAAGTAATACCTTCAAGTAGTCTTCATCTGGCCAAGGTAAACCATTAAACATCACGTCAGGAGAAATAAGTTCTACCATTAGTAAAGCTACTATCTTCATACCAGGAATCAGTGAATGATTATTTGAATTAGATATATCATCTAATGGAAATCTCCAAGATGTTTTACAGCATGCCTGAATAATGTCTAAGATGACTTGTTTATTGAGGAGAATGATATCTTTCTCAGGTTGTGGAATATTCTTAGTGATCCGAAGTCCAGAACCAATGATGCCAGAATGAAAAACAGAAGAATGACTTTGAGGCAGAGTGATAGAGGACATATACTTAACATTTTCATCCAGAAGATTAGTTTCAGAGATCAGTTTTGATTCATTTAATTTCAGTTTTGCACCAAACAACAAAGAATATTTTTTGTCAAGAACACCTTCCAAAAGCATTCGCAGAACTGCATGTTGTGCTGATGATTGTTGGCATAGATTTGACAACAAATTCTTAACATTATTTATTAAAGTAATTTTTATGACAAGATCTATGCCTTTCCTACCTAATAAATGAAAAAAGTAGCTTACTACAGATGAGCATACTATAAATAAAGAACTCATGGGCATTTGTTTTGGATTAACACATATAGATAAAAGTTCTACAACTGCATCAGAATATTCAGTATTTTTACTATCAATCTGTCCAGCTAATACTTCTAAGTTAGGTGCCATGCCTTCAGTAATAAGACCTGTCCATGGGTCTCTTTGACATAAACTAATGATATTTTGTATGAGGGTAACAGGTTTAGAAAGCCTGTTGGATTTCAGTTCTGCCATTTGATGCAACAAAGTTGCAGAAAGTGCTTGAGGTTGATGCATTCTTATATCCTGGTAAATGTTGCTAATGTATGGAGCAGCATTATCTACACTGCTCATTAGATAACCAAGCACAAAAACAGTAGCTGGTTCTTCCCCATGAAAACAAATGAATTTTAAAAGATTTAAAACCCAACCAGCTTTTGATGTGTCTGGATTGGTAAGACAGGAAATCAAATCAGAAACATGGGTTTTGAGAAAGTGTAAAAGAGGAATTTCAGCAGCTCCACCATAAGCTCTCCTTTGAATTTCTATCAAAACAGAATCTAGGATTAGCCCTGCAGCTGATTTAATCTGAAATATAAAATATATCATAAGAGCTTTAATTAATAACTGCAATCTAAGTAAATAATATCTTATAGTATTATTGGGTTTTAAAAAATATTAAAATGAAGATCATAAATGTATTATTCATTTCTAAATTTATGATCAGCATAAAATAAAAATGAAAATAAACACAATGTAATTATACACAGTCAATTCTTATATTTTTACTATTTTGTTCAAATAATAAAATTTTGTATAGCTGCTAAAGCATGAAAAAATTTAAAAAATAGCAAATTATTAAATTACAATTGAACCAAAGATTTCAGATGCAATGAAGTTGATTGAAGAAAATACAGTTTCATCAAATAAAGTGTAAATTTTTTAAAAGCAGGTAAATCTATAAGTCTTTTTTTAAAATCTAATCCTAGAGTACTTACTAAAAAGATAACCTCTGATTTAAAACACTTATCTATTTTTAGAAAAAAGTTATCACATTTTTCAAGGAACTATTCCAAGTTATTATATAAAATGTGAAAGAACAACCACAAATTCAAATTTACCAAGGTACATATTTTATAAAATAAATAGAAAATTTTTAATTTATATTAAATTTTATTACTAGTACAAAATTTTTAATATATAAAAATATTTTGTATTAGTAATTAGATGTTTTTTAAGCACAAAGAAATTTCTAATTTTGTCAAAAAATTAAAGAAAAACTTACTCCTGCATGAATTTCCACATTAGAAGGAGGCATGATGTTTAACAAGCATCTAATTACTTGACATCCTCCATCACTCCGCAGCAATAAATGAACAACTAAATTAGCCAATCCTTCTGTTCCAGGAATTTTAGCAGATTTCCATTTTTCTACTTGATAATACATCTTATTTAAAACTTCAGGAGTAACTACAAAATAGAAAATAAATGAGAAAGATAACAAAATACATTTTTTTCATAAGAGAAAATATTTAAAGGGGGAAAAGTTATTAGAAAGCAGTATTTAATATGCAATTTACACTTAATATTATGTAAACATTCTTTTTTAGATATTGGAATAAACATCAAATATATATATATAAATAAATAATATATATCTATACTAATAATAGAGATTCATGTGTGTTTTAGCACTCTACAGGCTAAACTGTTAGATATACAATGACCAAATTTGGCATATATATATATATATATATATATATACAGTGGCACAAAAAAATTAAGAGTACATTCTACTTTTATTTGATAAATCCAACTTTGAATATAAATAAAACATTAACGAGAAGTGGAAACATGTTTTTATTTTTACACATAGCAAATGGTTTAATTTACAGTAAAAATAAAGAAAATCAACGAAAAATTTGGAAACTGAAAATCATTAGAAGCATTTTAAATAAACATACACAGATTTTTGCCTCAAAAACTTGAGAATACACCAATGAAATTTTTATAATAACTCACTTATAAAGAAAGTGTCAGTATTCAGTTGCATGTTTTTTGGTTTTTATAATGACCTTTAACATCATGGACCAATTTAACCAATTTTTGGTGGTATCTGAAGATATTTTACTCCATTTTTCTTGTAACTGTCTTTAAATGGGTTTTGTGTTTTTGAACCCTTTTTTCGAGCATGGCCCACGTATATTCAAAGGCATTGATGTTGGGGTAGTGTGGGTAACTGCGATTTACAATGACAAAGACACCATATTTTGATATTATGTGCATTCTGTTTGGGGCCGTTTTCCAACTAAAAAAAAAAAAAAAAAAAATCCATCTAAATCCAAATTTGTAACACTTTCCTTTTGATTGCTGCCACCATATGGTTCAAGCAACTTGTTGCAATAACTTTTCAAATCACGGGCAGAAGTATAAGGATTGAAAGTGAGCAAATTGCCATTAGACAAGCTGAATATTGAAGTCACATTGTTAGAAAGAAACTTTTTATCAGCTTGTAAATTCAGAAAAAGCATCTGAAGTTTTCAAAAATAATCAATTGAAGACCAATAACTTTGTAAATAAAGATTTAGTGATGAAAGAAAACTCAACAACACAACACACTGAATGAAGAAAGCCTAATAAAAGTTTTGGATTCCAAAAATTTAAGCCCTGCATTTAAACATGGTAGTGATTCAATCATTATTTCAAGCTGCATTGATTCATCCGGGGTAAGAAATTTAATTCTTGTAGATGGCATTATAAAACATATGGTTTTACTTGGATATACTTGGAAGCAATCTAAATAAAAGTTAAAAATTTGGGTTTAGATAGAAAGTTCATTTTTCAAAATGGCAACAATTCCAAACAGAATGCACATAACGTCAAAATAAAGGTGTCTTTTTCATTGTAAACTGCAGTAACACACAATACCCTGACATCAATGCCTTTGAATATTCGTGGGACATACTTGAAAAAATAGTTCAAAATCACAAAATAAGAAACAAAACCCTTTTAAAGAAAGTTTTGCAAGAAAAATAAGGTAAAATATTTTCTGATACCACCAAAAATTGGTTAAATTGGTCCATGTTTATAGGTCATTATAAAAACCAAAAAAAAAAAAATGTGCAACTACATACTAACACTTTCTTTATAAGTGAGATATTACAAAAATTTCATTGCCATACTCACAAATTTTTTGAGGCAAAAATCTGCATAAGTTTATTTAAAATGCTTGAAATAATGTTCAGTTTACAAGTTTTTTGTTGATTTTTCTTTATTTTTACTCTAAATTAAACCATTTATTATGTATCAAAATAACAACATGTTCGCACTTCTTGGTAATGCGTTATTTATATTCAAAGTCTAATTAATTCAGTAACAGTAAGGTGTACTCTCAGTTTTTTGAGCCACTGTATATATATACATACACACACTTTTATGTTCTTTTTGAATTTCAATTAATTAAAAATTAAATGAAATTTTAGAATTTCTCAGCTAAAACTCAAAAATATAACTACAGAAAAAATTAATTTAACAAATTTTAAAATATAAAAAATTATCTCTATAATGATACTAATTTAATAATCATGACAATTTTCTGCTAAAATTTGGCAATTTTTTTATTAACATTATTATTATAATTATTGCCTAAATTTAACAGATTACACTATTGCTTTAAAATTCAAACTTCTTTTTTTTTTTTTTAATTTGGTGAAAGTCATAGAACAAAATTTATGTTTAACATTTTTAAAAAATCTCATAAATTCTGTTTATGAGAATTAAAAAAAAAGAAAAGGAAAGAAGAAATTACACTACAGCAAAATTTAGGGAAAAAACGAACTGTTATTTATGTTTTAAGCAGTACTATGATGTCATGGGATTGATCTCCATTCAAAAAGGTTCAACAGAACATATATAGGAGATAGTTAAAATAAGAAGATTTTAATATTGGATAATTTAGTTAGAATCATGGGCTTAAAGTTAAATATATTTATACATTTTTTTAAATTAAGTATAACCAAAATAAAAAGTTAAGAACAGAATGATCCACTTTATTGTGATAAAACTGAGAGAGTTAGGAAAACTTGAATAGCATTATCTAATAAAAATGTGCAATTTTATATCATTCCACTGATTGTCTCAAAAATAATAACAGTACCTAGTTTCCACAGATTGAAAAGTCTAAGGTTATGAATATGTTGATTATTCTAAAATTGTATGATTCAAAACTTAATAATGCTGTTTGATTTGATCACAGAAAATAAAAATAATTCTTCTTTTTAAAAAAATTATTTAAAAGTTTCAGCATTATTGAATAGTTCACAGAATATAATTTAGATTATGTAATTTTTTTACAGAAACAAAATAAAATATTATTATTTAAATCATTTAAATTCTTTTAAAAATAACGCTAAATTTTCTGATTTATCAGACAAATATTTATTGAATATTTCTTTGAGATATTACATAAATTATTAAAAAACCTATTCTGTAAAACACATAAGATTTCAATAATGAATGGTTCTGTTTTTTGCACTCATATTAATATACATTTATTGCTGAATGAATTTTCTTCATTATTGAATTTATTATTTAAATAAAATTTTTAAACTACTTATGCTTCAATTTAAAGTTCATATTTTATGGAACCTGGCAGAAAATAAAACAGCAATATAATACAATGAATAGAATAGCTTCCAATTTCTATAATAGTATGAGTTACATGATTATCAAAATCTGAAGCTAGCAAACATTTTGCTGAAGAAACTACTAAAAACCTAAGTTACAGAAAGTGTTTCATCTCGGCAGCTTGTCACTGAAGGTGGCTAGTTATTAAAAAAAAAAAGAATAGTTGTTATTAAGTATGAAAAATAATTAAATAAAAAAAAACTGGAAAGTACTAAGCATTTTTTTAATAAAAAAATTAACTAAAATGAAATAAAGAATGATTACAAACTTAATACTAACCAACTTTAACAAACTCCGAAGAAATCACATGGGATAATGTATCAGACATAGCAGCCAAATGCAATAGGAATGGTTCAGCTGCCAATTGTTCCCTAGTTGCTGAATCAGAAAAGCTTTCATTGAACAAATTACGAATGGCAGAACGTGTATCTGAATCATGATGAGTTGCAAGATGTCCTAAAATACCAACGACTGATGCAATTTTTGGATTTTTATTTGTGCTTATCTGAGCCTCATCAGATATATCTTGTTGCATAAAATCTTTTAAACCACACGCTAATACACGAGTAATAACTGTATTAGGAAAGCAAGATCCAATATGAGCCACTACCCAATCAAAATGTGGGGAATGTCTAACAGAAGTTTCAATTAAAGCATCAATACAAGTATCAGGGTTACTACTAACAAGTGTAGAAAGGCACTGAGTTGTTAAGTCAATGAGCATTCTGGTTGGTGGGCATGACATCCATAATTGTAAAACTTCTGGAAGGCTAGCATGTAATACACCTCTGCGGTCAGCATATTTACTGCTGAGGTAACCTAGTAGGTCTAAAGACCAAGTTGAAATGATAGGAGCCCATGTTTCTGGTTCTTTATCAACATAATCAGAGAGAACTTTATGAACTTCCTGAACAATGGTATCATTAGAAACTCCTTCTGAATCACGATCACTGATTTCAAGCTTTAAGAAATTGTTGACAGATTCATCAAAAAGGTTGTAAGCATGTTCCAATGCTGCATCCCGAGCAGCTTCTGTTGATTTTAATAGGCAAATGGCAGCATGAGCAACTTCTGCATTTCTTACTTTGGCTATTCTGCTAGCTCCACTTAAAAATATTTGTAATTGTTGCAAAACAAAATCAGGTTTCGGAAATGATTCCTGCTTTTCCATTTTACCTTCAGTAATCATCTTTAAAATAACCTAAAATGAGATGAAAAAGGTATTTCATTAATCTTGATATAATTAACACTAACCCTTAAATTTCTTATTGATATCAAAGTTTTATTAGTAAATCATTTTAAGTTAACTTTTCTTATTTAATTTCATTCAAATAAAAAAAAACTTTTTACTATTCTATTCTGAGGCTTTCAAAGATATTTGATTTATTGTGAATGAATGGGAAAAATAAAATTGACAAAAAGAACTTTAAGACCATAATAAAAGATAATTCAAATTTATTCTTTCCTAAATATTTATATTCCTGTTTTCTCTTTCTGCTTGCCTATCCTATTACTACAACATAATGTATGATAATTTTATTTTTATAATAAAATTATCATACATTATGTTGTAGTTGTTGTTAATACTCCGAATGCTGTATTACATCATACATCATGAATATATAGATATTGTAATGAATTTCTTACTAATAATGTATAAAGATGTGCATAGGCAATTACATGAGTGTGTGCATCTGCACACATATGTGAGATGGGTGGATCCATAAATATATACATGTAAACTCTAAAAATAAATTCCTCGTCATCTGAGCTCTAATTCCTCAGTACCTTTAACTTCTAAGTAGCATAGGCTATTCTCCTTTCCCTCCCCATTAAACCAAAATGGTGTAGCAGCAAATGCCTTTCAAAATTATATAAATTCAGAGTAATTAATCATCCTCTTTCTCTCCCCCCCCCCTTTTTTTCTTTATGTATTTTCCTTTTCAAATCTGTATGATGCAATGAGCTCATTGTGAGTTTTGACATTAAAATCTTGATGATACAAATTAGATTTTCACTAAATCATGAAGAAAAAACATTGCTGCAGAACTCTATGCCTGTTTTCTCAAAGAATATTCTAGATACATAGAAAATTAATTAATAAGAAAATTAATTAATAATAACTATGATGATATAAATCATACATAAATTCATCAAATACATATATATAAGCTTATATGCTTTCAATAGATATAAATACTTATGAACTGAAATTATTAAATTGAAAGAATCTAACGTAAATAAGAGCAACTTATCACTTTTAAAATTAATTCCATAGAAATCAGTTAAGTAAAATGCCGATAAACACTATTCTACACTTATTTTTCTGGGATTTTTTTGAATTTCAAACCGAAAAAAAACAATAAGCATCCTTTACATCTTTTTTTATTGTATACGAGTGATCTCGGATTAATATATTAAACACGTTGTTTGGGCTGATATCAAAATTATAATGAATTGTTGTTTAAATGTTGGAAAATTTAAATAATAAACCCGATCGGTTAAACTCTTATCAAATTTTCAACAAATGTCATTAAAATAAAAGTTAATGAAAACTATCGGATCTGCCATTTGAATTCTATTATAAACAGTTTAATAATTCTATAATGAAAATATATCCTTTCTTTAAGATATACATATGAACAAAATATGCCTTTAATTTGAAATTTTTATACGAAATCATTTTTTTTTCCAATACATTCAGCATTTTTTTAAACTCAAAAACAAATTTCAATTCAAATGCACACACAAATATAATTTTTGTATAGAGCTAAATATTACATTATCAATACATACGATTAAAACGGCTTTGAATTAACAAGAGGTGAAATATAATTTATTTCAAATTTCCAAGAAGTTCCTTTTTTATTTTTTGTAATACATCTAAAAACTTTTATGTGCAAGTGCACATAATTAAACTGTTTTCAAATTTTTCAAACCATATAGCAGTACACTCTACCAAGGTACAAGGTACCCATACCCATACTATTCCGGCTCATCTGATGGTCTATTATTGTTACTCACTTTCACTAGCCTCTAGGGACAGCAACCAAATTCTGCTCTTTGGGGAAAATGAAGGGATTTACTGATGTTTAGGGAAAATAAAGGCAGCTCTTTCAACCCACGTGACTCAGAGGAAGGATCTTCTTATCTGTGGCGCGTGATTTGGCCGTCGGATTCCTGAGCTAAATTGCTAGTTCTGTTATTTGAAATCTGTGTTTGGAATTTTTGAAATATAGATGCCTTGGATTTTAGAATAGTGTTATTGAACTAAATATAAAAATGGTCTTTAAAATAGAAGTTATGATATGATATAAAAAGTAAGATGCTGCACACACACACAAAATAAATGTTCAAATAATGAATACGTTATAGATTTCTAACCACGTAAACCAAAATTATTGGTTCATTTTTTCTATCATTATTATTTAATTAGGTACTTTGATTAATTTGAAAGTTTCTCTTTTTACTTACAAACGTATTTCGGAATAAAAACACGATGTCATACAATTTGTTTATATGGAGTTTATGTGACAACATACAAGTATTTTATTTTTATTTGATCAGTTAGTAACTATTGAAAGCTTTTGTATTTATTAGAGAAAATTTTGGTTTTATGAATTTAGTGTTATATAAGTTTCATCGCCAGTATGCATTCTTAATGAATGTTTTCAAACACATTATTAGGTTTGTATTAAATACGTACTCAACTATATGTATTAAATATATATAATCAGAAATTGTAGTTATGAATATATATATGAGTCTAATATTTCAATTCAAAGGAAAAATAAATTTATATATTAAAAGTGAATACATTTCAGTTTCATAATTTAAGTGAATTTTATTAAACTACTGAAATGGCATTTAAATTTATTTATATTATTATTTTGCAAATAAACAGTAAAATCATATTGAAGTTTTGAGTACATGCATATTTAGCCTTGATATCTATGTCATTGAAGTATTTAATGTTTCATTTGACAGACAAATCAGTTAATATTAAACTGATGATCATGAAGTAGATAATTGCTCATACTGCAACGAGAATATATTTTAGTTTAAATGTAATCTGTTGGTCCTATTTATTTTTGATTAAAAGATTATTTAAAATGAGAGTCTTGTTCATGTCTCAACGAGAGCAAAGGTTAAAAATTGCAGTGTAATCTAAATTTGTGCTTCATTTAATTATTGGAAGTGTTATATATGTAATAACATATTGAAAATGTTAAATGTACCTATATTTAAAAAAAAAGACTGAAAAACTAACAATTTGAAATGGGAACATTTATTATTCACGATTAAAAATTTATCATTTTTTCTTTAATAATATTTTACTAAATTCTTATTATTCTTAGCTCCCTGACTTTTGAGGAAAGGGAGTGTTTACATTTATATTTATTAATGAAATATAAATTTTTACTGACATATATCTATACAACTGAGGTTTTATGATTTGAAATGTTATTTTTTATTTTCTAACAATATTTAAAAATTGCTAAACCCTAGGATGTTTTAAAGTTCTAAAATCTTATGATATTATTAGAATTTTAATGTAAAATCAAATGTATCTAAATAACCAGTGTTAGTAGAAGATAAAATATAAAGGCCCAAAGCTGTGATTTTATTGATCAAAGTTTTATATATAAATATAACCAATAAAAGAATTAATATAATAACATATTTATGCTTAGTATCTTTGTCAAAATATTTTTAAGTATCTGATTGTCAAAGTTATGTTACTTTTATTAATCTTACATCTCTATCACATATCTTGTCCTTCAAAATAAGTGCATGAATTGCAATAAATATAACAGCCTGGATGCCCAAAATACATAATTTTTTGTAACTATAATTTTAAAAATACATATTTAGTCTTTCACAAATTTATTTTTAAAAAAACTGCTTGGCATCAATAATATATAAGGATTTTTTTTTAAGGCTGAGAAATATATGAAACAAGTTTGAGGATTTAAATTCTTGTATGTTCAGTTTTATTGATTGATCCCAATTTTCTCCATTATTATACCATTGGTGCTTAACCATATGTAATATATCAATGCTATTCTGTTTATTTTTTAAGTAAAATTCAATTAAGCTGAAAAGCTAAAATTTTAGATCTCTCAGATATTTATGAAATTATTTCCATGTTTGGAAATACTTATAAGTTTGAATAATTATTTTTGCTTATGATATGAAATATATTTTATGTTAGATCTAGAATTACTGATATTCACTTTGTATCATGTTGAAATTAATCCGGTAGACAAAACATATTGCTTGAGATAAGCATTATGATAAGATTCCACATGCAAGAAAGGCAGACTGATATTACTTTTGTCTTGAGTGTGTTTTTTTAATGACATTTTAAAAATAGATTAACATTTTGTTTAAAAAATATATATATATATTCTCTTCCACATAAACTCAAATCTATTTTTATAGTAAAGATATCAAACATTTGAGTTTGATATCTTTACTATAAAAAGGAAGGAGTTAATAAAAAAAAAATTATTATTTTAAAATACCATACGAGCAAGATTTTATTTTTGAAATTATTTTAAACAAATTGTTAAATCCATGCGTTAAGTATCTTTTTAATTAAATAATTGTTGGTTTGATGCCTAAAATTATTTTAAGTTTTAATTTGTTATCAACTAATTTCATTATTTTTGAATGATCCCTAAGGATTATTTAAAAATAAGTGTAAGTGAAATAGATTGCACACAATATCACTATAGAAAGTATATAGTTCAATAAATTCAACTCTGCACCTGATTCTTGAAGACAGTCAAAATTCTAGCATTTATAGCATAGTTAATTCTGAGAGTTCAACTACAGAATTGTATTTAAACATTTTATGTGTAAGCATGTGCATGCACATTACATTATTATAGAAATGTTTAACTGGTTGTTTTAATAATTTCAAATGTTTGAATAGCTTGTATTTGAGTTCAAAATCAAATCAATCACACATAAAAAAATGAAGTGGAATTTTGTTATTAGAAAATGATTGACTATGCATATATACAAATAAGTCTTCATGATATGAAACAATGATAGTATTTTAAAAGGCATCAAATATGGAGTTTAAAGTTGAGATATAGTTATTTCCCCATTTTGGAGCACTTACAGATATGAGAGATCATGCTCACTTGACATGAAATATCTTCTCTGTCAGATCCCAAATTATTGATATTCATCTTGAAATTAATCAGTACTGATAACTTATTACCGTAAATAGGAATGAAGGTAGTTGAAGATGCCTCAAACAAGGAAGGAAACATTGATACCAGTTTATTTGGTTCTTTTTTAATTTGCATTTTTAAAATAGACCAACATTTAAAAAAAGAATCACTCCCATATAAACCTCCCTCTCCAACCTTTTTTTCTCCCATATAAACCTTGTTAATTTTTTCAAGGCTAACATATAACATCTTTGTTATAAAGAATAGGAATTTGTGAAAAAGTTTAGCACTTTAAAATTTAATTGGAACAAGATTTTGTGTAAATATTTAAAACAAATGATTGAATCTATGAGTCGAGAATCTTTTTAATTAAATAAATGTTGATTTACTGATATGTATAATTTGATGTCAGCTAATTATGTGTTTCATTATTTATTTATTATGAGCAAGTTAAACTTTTTGATTCCAAAGATATTTAAAACAGATTATAAATGAAGCTGATAATATAAAATATCAAATACATATGTATATACATAGAACAAAATGAAGTCTCCTGAAAATGTCTGTTTATTTGAACCCCAAAAACTCGAGGAATAATGGATACTGAAGATATTTATACCATTTTATAAAGCATTTATTGGGTAAGGTGTATAAGGTATTTATTGGGTACTTTAAAGTCATGTCAAAATAATAAATGGAGTTTTATATTTAAGATTTTAATTGTTCTGTACATGTGCAAACAGTAAGAGCTGTGGTATACATATGTGATACTTTTCTTTGTTTACATCTGATTTTAAACAGTGATTCAAATCTCGTTATGCCAAAAAGAAGGAAATCTAACCTTGGTCAGAACACATGAAATATCAAAAAGTTTTGTTCTATAAAAATTTGTTTTGTAGCTATTTTTGATAATTTCTAAATATTTTCTGTTTATTTGATGTTGTCAAACATGCCCATGCTATATTGGGTAGAGGTTAGACAAGTTTAAAACTAATTTTTCTTCTTGGATGCTATATAATGGGCAGTGCCATGCAGTTACTGCTAATATAAGATATATATATTAAAAGTAAAATATAAGCATTAATTTAACCACATTAAATATTTAAATAAATCCAACACAAGTTATTTATGACTAGAATAGTATAAAAGGATTAAGCTACAGAATTCTGTTAAAATGCCTTTTTTATGCACAGTAAATTTTTCTATGTATAAAATCTACAATAAATCAAAAATTTCAAAAGGAAAAAAAAATTATTTAAGATTTTTAAAGCGAGGATAAGCAATGTAAACATAAATTACATTAATGTATAAAAATAATTATGACTAAGCATGTCATATATTACTATAACTTATACTTTGTAAATTCACATATAAAAAAATTTATTCAGTAAATAGATTACAACAATAGGTTACAGAAATTCTTTTTCTAAATACTAAAATTAAGTCACTGTTAAGATCTAAAATAATTTAGAAAATTTATGTGATATAAAATGCTTATTTTAAAGAATTACAGCATTTTTGACTAATTTACTCATACCAGAAGTTTGATTACTTGATTAAAAGTGATACTATATAATAGTTTCACATTTTCCCATTATATTACTCATATAAATTTCTGAAATAAAATAGTGAACCTCTGAAAGTTTTTTGAATTGAGATGGTGTATATATATAATACAGTCAGTGTAATACTATAATAAAAAGAATTGAAAATCAGAAGAATTTGTCAATATTCATTTCACCTAGAATCTATATTAGGGATATTTAACTGACCTTTTTATATACATAATTCCATTACAAAAAAGTTGGTTTTTTAATTAAATCGATCACACACAAAAATATATGAAATCAAATTTTAATAGTAGAACATGATTTATTACACAAAAATTTTTCATTGCACAATATGAAAATCTTAAACAATCCTTAAATATAATGCTTTCAAAAATGAAGTAAGATTTATCTCAAAAATTTTCAGATATAATGAAATATACAAAGTGTAATATAAATATTTTCTTTCAGAATACATAAAAATATTGGCAGAGCTCTTCTTTTCAGCATATTATGAAGTCATAGCCATTACAGAATAAAAAGATCCGTAATTTTAAATATGCATTCTCATTGAATATAAAGCATTTATTTTATTTTAAATTTTTACATGGGAAAAATCCTGCAATAAAAAGCCTTTTTATTGAGCTTCAGAAAAATTAAAACCTGGAATAACTTTTATAATATTTTACAAATATAAATTTTAAAATCTTAAGAAGTCAAATTCAAGATTTTTATCAAGCTAAATACAAGACATTAATTTAATCCCCAGTTTGATGTGCAAATTTACACAACTGAGAATAATCTTTTGAGCATCATTACATATATTTCCGTTAAATAAAGTAAGACTATCTAAATGTAACTTACATGCTTGATAATCTGAAAAAAAAAATACATACGAGTATTTCATAAAAAGTTATTTTCTTAAAAAAAATAAATATCTAGAATTAACATCTAATCCTATAACTTCTTAAATGATATAAACAGGTTCACAAACAGAAACGTATGATGAGCTGTACAGGATTGAAAATATTTGTATCCTGTGCAGCTTGCAATTCTTACAAACATATTAAACAATATTTCATAAAATAATTACATTCGTAAGTGATTGAAAGATACTTTTCATATGCACGCTATAATTGCATTTATTAATAAATAAATTTGAAATTCGTTAAAAACAATATTTCAGCTCCCAAAAAATATACACAACCATTTCGACCATTGAGGATAGGCGTAATGAGCATATAATCGGAATATTTTTCCCGCTCAAAATTTCCCCTCTTTTTCCCTCGGAGCAAAATTTTTTTCCGGCCCCTAGACGCTTCTCTCACTTTCTGCTTCCCATTACCTGAAGAAGAAATACTGAAGTTCTACTACTGAAAGCAGAAATATTGTCTCATCATTTTTAATGTTTTCTATTGAATCTGCACATTGAAGATATAAATTATAAATGTAATTTATCAATAATATTTTATGATTTATAATATAAAAAGGTACATTATAAAATATTATTAATTTATTTGATTGTATTTTCCTTTACAACTATTTGTATGGTGTGGCAACAATTTGTATTAAAAATGGTTGTATTTACTCCAATGTAATCCCGGTTCAATCGTTAATATTGTGAAATTAAAGTAAGTAGATTTTCATTATTGTGATGATTTTATTTTCTATTTTCCCATTAAAAGAACAAAACTCGTACATTCATTTATATTATTATCTACAATTGTTTTTGATATGGTAATTTTAAAGTAAACTCTCTCATATAAATATGTAATTGTTAAAATTTATTATAACCAATAACTTAAGGAAAAGTGTTACGTTTGCGTTATCCTGAATAATCCGTAACACTTTATATCTAATACAGTATTGCACCTTGTAATGTTTTCTTAGCTATTTATTTTAAAACTTCAAAATAGATTATTCCTCTTGTTGCCAATAGTTTTTGATGTGTAGCAATTGTAGTTAGATTTTTGTATTTTAAGTCGTAGACTCACAAATACAACTGTAGATAATTTACAGAAAACTTTGAAATTAGTTATATATTCAGCGGTTTTATCATTCACGTTTGCAGTCTGTTTTATACATTGTCTCTGATTTCTTATTGGAATGGCATTGCTATGATTGTAATATATGGTGAAAAATTAGAATTCATTAATGAAAGTAATTTTAAATAGGTATTTCGAAGAAATTATTTGTGTATATCCATTTTCTTGACTACAGTTATCACGTGATTTATATATTTAAATACTACTCCGTGCAATAACCATGTTTTGCGTAGTTGGTAAATATCGTATTTAACGACATGAAATTCCTTTATGTAAAGTATGACTTGTATCTTGGATTATATTCAAATAAATTTAAAGTATCACTGTATATAAATAAGCAGCATAAAAATAATTTTGGCATACTTATCATGAATTATTAATTTCTATAATTAATTTTATATCAAACAATTCTATCTGCAGTATTATAGTAAATTAATATGGTTTTTTTCACATTTAACTAACAAATTATGATTGCACAATTTGAGTTTGATACAATTTGTAAACTGTATGTTTACTTTTATTTAATCTTTTCCCAAAAATGTATGCATATTAATTATTGAAGTAATGATATCTTCTTGAGGTATTATCTGTTTAGTCTTTCTTTTAAAGGAAATTTATTTTCTTAATATGTAGGTGAGCCATGGATTTTCAACATCGTGCTGGTGGGAAGACTGGCACAGGAGGTGTAGCCTCATGGTCAGAAACAAATAGAGATCGGCGTGAGAGACTGCGCCAATTGGCCTTGGAGACAATTGACTTGAACAAGGATCCATATTTTATGAAGAATCATTTAGGTATGAAATATTATGGTATATGTAAGATATCTATTTCTTCCTATAATATTCTGATATATGTCTATTTTATTCTTAGGAAAATGTCATGACATGTCTTATCTTTTCCTATAGTTTAAATTACATTGTTGTTTGATTGTATCCATTTTTATACTCCAAATATGAACATATTGGAGGAATTTCAAATTATGAATTAAAATTTGGATGCAAGTTTGCAAAAATTATGTATTTTCTTATTAGCTCTAGCTTGAACTTTAACATGAATTTGTAAAGCATTACATTTAATTCAAAAATAATGTTATTATTTAATTTAACAAATTGTGGGAATTTGTTTTCTTTTTGATATATATATTCCCCCCATTAATGTATTGAATTTCTGTTATTGATAAATACTTTGCTAAGAAACTTAAATATTCTTTATAAACTAGTAATCCAAAAAAAAATATTGTATTCTCACCTTATTTAAAATTCTGCTCTGATATTTTAATCAAAATTGCTCTTTTCATGTATTGAATTGAAAAGATATGCCGGAAGATCTCCCTCTCCCAGTTTATAAACTACGGTTAAAATTAATATCGATTTTATTTCAATTATATATCTTTGCTATTTAAATTTTGTGAATTCAAAATTTATTGATGTAAGAATTGTGTATTCATGATAAAATTTTAAAGTTTCTGACTTTAATTAAGAAAGTAAAAATTATTGAAATGCTAAGTGTGGCAATCTTGTAATAGATTTTGTCTAGTAAAAATTCATATTGATTTTTGATACCATTAAATTATATTTGCTTAAAAAATGGGTAAAAGTCAAGAATAGTGTACCCCTTATTGTGCCAAGGATATCAACTTGCCAATAAATATGGCAGACAAAATAAAGAAACACATCTATGAAACAGTTATGGTTACTACTTTATGTATTACAATTAGGATCTTAACTGAAAGTATTATTTTAACTTTTGGGATCACTTTCCCTATTTATCTTAGCAATTTTGTAGAATTTCTTCAAAGCGGCTGCACCAGTCTGTTGTGTAAAGAGCAAAATTTAGAGCATGCGATCCCTGTTGGCATCTGAAGAAGAGAGCGGGCAAAAAATTTTAACTTAAAAACATCCTATGGCTTCACTACCGATGGATTTAGTAGCTTTATTAGCTCATTGAACATAAGGATGGTGTGGATTACAGGAACAATACATATAAACAAATGTCCTTTATTAACTTCAAAATACATATACTCGGCATCCATTTTTACACAATTGCCTACATAACAATTTAAGGGAACGAACATTACAGCAGCAAAAGAATTCCATTACAGCAGTCCCTAGAAGTGTTTATTTTGTCCGCCATATTTATTGATGACTTGGCATCCTTGGCACATCAAGGGGCATGCTACTCTTCACTTTTACCCATTTTTTAAGCAAGGTGTGTTCACACGAGGCTAATTATTGTGCGTAATAGATGATCACGCCTACTTCTGGAAAATCATGTGATCACAATTGGACAATGGCAAATAATTGTCCCATTGGGACAAACAGTTTTCTCAATTGTTCACACGAGGGCAATGCCAGGACAACAGCAGAGAGACAATGATTGTGAGCAATAGTAAGCCTTGTGTGGAGCCCACCTTTAATGTAAAAGCGCAGCCAATTTCATAAATTATGATTTCAGTCATTTTTTCAAAGCACTTAATAACAATTGAAAATAAATATTTCCTATTTGTATTCACATTAAAATAATAGAATTGTATTTATTATTATTTCATAAATCATTAAAGATCCTTTATATTAAAGACTTTTCAACAATTGTAAAAACTTTCAACTATAATAAAATACAAAGTTAAAATCCTTAATCTTTATTTTTTATTTAACATCCTTTATAAAATAGTTGCAGTTCATTACAACTCAACGATAGTAAAAAGTAGTAAACATAGGGTTGCTAGAAGAATCTTCCGTTGGGTTGGCATATTGGTGAGAAACTGGGGGAGGGGCGCTATGCTTCACTTCATACCAAAAAATGACCATATTTTTAAAAATATATTATATTCTTCTTAAATATGCAGAAATTCTTTTTTAAAAATTGCTTTTGTGTTCTCTTATTTAATTAGTCCCTTCCTTCTGAAGAATAGCCAGACTGCTTGCCTTAAAGGAATTTTTGCCTTAATTTTATAATATTCCTTTTACATAATTTGATAATTAATGATTAAACTTCTATAAATTCATTTGGGGGGGGGGTTATGATAAATTATCTAAGTATAAAGCATTCATTTTGTTTCACGGATGTACTCATTTCAATTTTTGTTCTTATTGTCAGTAATAAATGAGTCAGTTACTGCTTATATTTTTGTGTTCATCCAAATATGGAAGCTTAACATTCCAAATTTTGAATTTATTTTATTACAATGAAGTAGAACACTGTAAAATTAACAAAATATGTGTTTTTAATGCTGATGTACAAGATTTGTGACATTTTTAAAGGCCCTTTAAAAAAATGCCTATTTTTTATAGTCCTTATATAAAGGCCTTAAAGGAGCTTTTAAAAAATTCCAGATACTTATCTTCTAATTTCTCTAAATCCAGATCTTTATCTTCTAATGAGAGTGTGTTACCTTATCTCGCCAAGCTAACTTTAGATTCAACAACAAATCAGTGAACAGCAAGTTACACGGGTTATAAATTATATTTTCTTTGCAATGTGGGACCCTTTCTTTTACTTTTTAAAATAGGATATATATATATATATTTATTTAGAGTGTATTAGTTGTATGTGTGTATAATATAGCTTGGTTGGTAGGATGTTAGATTCACTAGTTGCGAGTTTGAACCCCCCTTCCTTCAACTCTTCGTGTAAGGTGGTGGCTGCTGCACATATAAAAGTCAAGAGAGTTATACCACTGGTGGTACTGGTTCAGAGGTGATTGTTCTTTAATTAAGGTCTTTTGTTAAAAGAGTTTAATAGGAAAGTAAGTAAATCATATTTTTGGCCCTAGTTGGCACTACTGAAAAAACAAGAGATGCTTAAACCACTGACAGATAACTGTCAGTTGGAATGCAAAGTTCCATAAATTTTGGCTTCATATTGTAAAAGAAAAACTGCTTATTTTGTTTTTTATATTATAATACTAAGTGCTGAACTTTCATCCTATAATAGATGCTCAAATAATAAGCTTCATAGCCTGACTCCAAGATACACAAATCTTTATGTTAAAGGAAGATAACACATTTAATATAGAATATTCTAGAAACCTCTGGTTGTTGTTCTCCCTTGTTTATATGTGTGTGCATATAGTATTACATGATATTTTCTTCATTTAATATTTATATTACTTGCTGGATTTATACCATGCCTGTGTTAAAATTAATTTTAAAGTATATACATTTTAACAACTATGTCAAAATGTAGTAATTGTGTTACTCTATTTTATTTTTTGGATAATAGATCGTGTTGCCTGTAGTAGTTGCATCCCATAGTACATTAAGAAATTAAAGAAATATCCCTGAAATGTTCCTTTTGCTTCTACTGCAAGGATCATACTAATTTTCATTCCACCTATAAAAAAAAACCTATAATAATTTATTTTACAATATTAATTGAAGGATTTATTTGGCATAGAATTTTACATGCAGTCAATATTATTTTCAAAGTTGTTCATTCTGTATTATGAGAAGTTAACCTGACATTGCCATATTTATTATTATTGTTTGTTGAATTAATTAGAATTTGAGAATATTTTTTTGATTTTATAATTGTCAATTTTGAATTAAAAAATGAAAAGGCATTTAGTTGCTTTTGTTAATGAATTACTAAGATTTTGAATCTATCAACTCTTTGTGTGCTTAAATATTTTCTCCATCTTCAATAGTTGTTCCACAATGCTAAGAGGAATGTGTCTTTCTCATTCAGTTTATTCCATCTTTACTTGTTCTCAGTTACAATCTTCCTATTAATTTTTATTTTTAGGCCTTCCTCTTAAATGCTTTTCTACTGATTTTGGAAAGAAAGATTAATTGAAAACACCTTTTTTAGAGGTGTTTTCAATTAATATGCAAATAACATTTACTGTCCCTTTTATCCTTTGTAATATTATAAATTTAATAAAATAAGGATCCTTAAATCACTTATATAGTTGATGATTATTTTTGTTGTACTCTGACTGCTTTCCACCTTTGATATTTATCAGCATTTTTCTTCTAAATATTCTAGAGTTTTCATATCCCTGGATTATGGCATTAGTTTGTAATTTTGGCTCTGAATTATAATATTTTGCTATACTAGTCAGATTTTAGATACCTTTTAAGGCTGCATAATGCTCTCCAAATTTGAATCCTCTCAATGTATATTTTCTTTTACAAATATAAAAGATAGAGATTTTATTTTAATAAGTATTAGGGATACTATCTACTACAAATATTTTAATATGTGTGTCTCTTCCATAGGATCTTATGAATGCAAACTTTGTCTCACTCTACACAACAATGAAGGAAGTTATTTAGCTCATACCCAAGGAAAAAAGCATCAAGCAAACCTAGCTAGGAGAGCAGCTAAAGAAGCTAAAGAATCTCCTCAGCAACCAGCACCTGCTAAGCCACGAGTTGACATTAAGAAATTTGTTAAAATTGGTCGACCTGGTTATAGAGTAACTAAACAGCGTGATCGTGAAACTGGGCAACAAAGCTTGCTATTTCAAATTGATTACCCTGAGATTGGAGAGGGAATTGCTCCACGTCATCGATTTATGTCTGCTTATGAACAAAAGGTAGAACCTCCTGACCGTCGCTGGCAATATCTATTGTTTGCTGCTGAGCCATATGAAACAATAGCTTTCAAAGTCCCAAGCAGAGAAGTAGATAAGAGTGAAGGGAAATTTTGGGTCATGTGGAACAAAGAAACTAAGCAGTTTTTCTTGCAATTTAGTTTTAAGGTGGAGCCTAAGGTCATCAAATTACCTGCACCTCCCAGTGCACCTCCTGGTCAACCACAGACCCCACGTCCCAATACACCAATGCAGAATGTGCCACCTCCACCACCCCCGGCACCAATGATGCCTCCTCCACCTCCTAGACCTATGGGTATGCCTCCTCCTCCACCGCCTAGTACTATGCCTCCTTCTTTCCCTTCAATGCCTCCTCCGCCAATGAATCAGTTCCAACAGATGCAGAGACCTCCTCCTCCCCCAATGAATATGAATTTTGCTCCACCACCTCCTCCTATGATGAGACCTCCTGGTCACATGCCTCCTACTAGTATGGCTCCTCCACCACCACCTCCAACCAGCATGGCACCACCTCCACCTCCTACCAGTATGGCTCCTCCACCACCACCTACAAGCATGGCACCACCTCCCCCTCCTTCTAGTATGGCTCCACCACCTCCACCAAGCTCTGCTCCTCCACTTCCCCCTAGTTCTGTTCCTCCTCCTCCTCCAGCAGGAACTACTCCAATGAAAAAATTTACTCCTCCTCCACCACCACCTCCAGCATCCCAGCCTAATCCAGCCATTCCAGGAAATCCACCTATGCCCCCGAGAGTTGATTCGCCTCCTGTATCTCCACCATCACCTCCATTATCTGATGAAGAAAGTCGTTAAGTGTTGCTGCAAACATTATCAAACGAAAGAGGGGTTTTTTTTTATGAAAGCATATCTTTTTCCAATTTCTATTATTGCTTCCTGTAAAAGGCAAAATATATTGTAGAAATCTGCAATTTTCCATCAATAAATACAGTTTTGCTTATATTTTGTATTTTGTGTCTTTTAATGAAATAAACTTAATCTTTAAAAAATCAATATACTGAATATAATCATTCAGTTTTTTCATTGTTTTTAATGGTTCTAATGTTAAAAACCCTATTTTTACCAGATGAAAAATTGTTTTTACTGTTTTAAAGTTTTATCTTATTTGTAGAAATCCGGAATTTCTACTAGGAGTATAAGGAGGATTAATAAGTAACATAATTTTGTACACAAAACTAATTTAAAAAATCCTATGGATAACAATATGGAACAGAAGTGAAATTTTTTCTAGTTTATTATTTTTAAGCATAGCTGTCATACGTAGGGAGTAGTTTTTGTTGCTGGATCAGTTTGAAAATTGCAATCTCATAGAATGCCGTACAGCTAGATTTGTTTTTAGTTCAAGTGATTTGAACGAAGCTCCTCTACCTGAATGAATGTATGCTGGTGTCCCGAAGAGGGAGAACACATTCATCAATATTTTTATAACAGTAGAAGCAGAAATATCTGTGCAAGGGAATGCAAATGGGAATCTTGAAAATTCGTCAACTATTGTCAGGAGGAAACGATTCTTGGATGAGGTAGGTAGAGGTCCCTTGAAATATATGTTTAACCTTTCAAGGGGTGACATAGCTTTTATTAGATGCCCTTCATTCTTGTAAAAATGTGGTTTTAATTCATTGAAACAAGAGCAAGAATTAGTTACCCGCTTGATGTCACCCAATGTGAAGGGTAAATTTTTAGCTCTAACCCAGTGGTATAACCGAGTTATCCCAAGGTGACATAAATCATCGTGCAATTCTTATAGATTTGTTCCGATCTCTGGATATATTCCTGCTGTAATTCTTAATGTTGCGTTTGCAGTTGTGTTATGTTTTCATGGACGTTAAATTATATCAAATTTAAAGTTAGCCAATTCGAGCCGCCATCTCATTTTTTATTTTACTGGAGTGATGCTGGTCAAACATGAAACTGACTGATCTCTGATCAGTGAAGACTTCAAATTGTCTTCCGATCAGGTAATGCCTCCAATTTCTCAAAGACTCCACAATTGCACAAGCTTCTTTCTCCACTGAGTAGCGCCTTTATTCAGCTGCATTAAATGTTCCTGAAAAGAAAGCTATGTGACGTTCTGCTTGACTGAGAATTGCCCAAATGGCGAACTCAGAAGCATTAGTTTAAACTTTAAAATATTGTTACGGATTTTCCTTTCCTAATCCGTCGGGTTCTTTTTACTCGTATAATGGGTGTGTACGGTGAGAGAAGATGATGTACACAATGACGACATAACTCAGACGACGTTTATTTACAGGACAATACACAGACGACAAATATTTACAGCACAGCTATGTACAGAAGACTACCATATACAGCCGAGACGAACGCACAGGATAGCACACAGCAGTACTCTATTGCAGATAGTAGTCCACATGCAGAAATTCCGTAGTGACAACGTCCACAGCTCACAAAACGACCTGACAGGATTCAGCAGGAGAGAGAATCTGTAAGGGATTCTGTCTACACTCACGTAGGTTTCTCCGGAACAGGCTGAATCTACTCTTATCTTCGCTGCCGACTCACTACTTCACACAACGGGATTACTACTCATTTCAGGACGGCTCCGTTCCCGACGACACAGGCTTCTTCAGAATACGCCACACAGCCGTCATCCGTTCAGGACTCCTCAGCTCAAGACCTCTCTATTTAGGTCTTCTCGGTCGATCACCGCCGTACATCGTTCAGCTTCCAAGACCTCTCAATTCAGGTCCTCTCGATTCAACTCCGCCGCTCTTCTTGTCTTCTCGATTGCACCAACTGACCGTTCAACTTGTCTTCTCTCTTCAACACCGTAGACGTAGATAGCATGTTTAACGGAGCGCCGAGCCTCTGGAATCAGGGCGTGATCTCCGGTAAATTGCAGAAATACGAATAGCCTAACTCTCAGTGCTCTCATGGTGTCTATGAAAAATTTCGGAGGTAGTCGCTTAAGTAGTACTAGCAGCAATGCAGGTGGGAGGAGCATCGTGAAGCTCAAGCAGCTATTGACTGTCCGGATGTGTTAAGAGGTGCAATAAGGATGGAGGAAATGCTGGTAGTTTTACTTTGAGGAATTAAATACTATTAAATGACAATTATAGAGAGGTAAATTAAGAAATTAATCAGGAAGATTTAAAGTAAGATGTTACGCGGTCTTTTAATTTATAAGTCAGGAATGTATTTAGGAATAGAGAGAATAGCTTCGTTGTCGTTGAACATCAATGTTACGGAAGAACTTTTCTGCTATCTTTTTAAGTGGGAGGTAGTCGAGAGCTTTGTATTAGGCATATACCATTTGCAATTACATATTTTTCTGATAATGATATTTTGTTGGAGTTCAATAATTCTAAGGTTAGTTTTAGCAGCATAACCCCAAGCCGGACAAGTATATGCTAATACCGGATGCAAATAGGCAGTGTAAATAAGTATTTTATTTTCCCTAGACATTTTGGAGTTTCGGGAGATTAAGGGAAAGAATTTACTTGTTAGGTCTTGAAACTTATTTTTAGTATAAATAAAATGAGGGTTTACTATCTAGAATAACACCTAAATACTTACATTCCTTAGACCAGGGAATAATTTTATCTTTAATTTTTTACGGAGCGAAAGTTACGTTTAGAGTTATGCTTAGGAAATAAAATTGCTTCGATTTTGCTCGAATTAATTTCGCTCTTCCATTTAATAAACCAGTCATCAAGAGTTTTTAAATGACGAGTCAGGACTATGGAGATGAAATTTGGATTTTTGTTTCTGGCCAGTATTTCTGTGTCGCCGGCAAACTTGCAAAGCACAATGTTCAACTGTTTTTGGAACATCATTAATGTTGAGGGAAAATATCGGCCAAGTTTTGGAGCCTTGCGGGACACTGGCTTTAATTTGTTTGAGTTCAGATAGAGTGTTATTTACGCGTACACAAAATGACCTATTTTTAAGTTATGATATTAAGACTTTATTGATGTAGTTTGGAATTTTATAAGTAATGAGCTTGTAGATAAGGCCGTCTTGCCCAACTCGATCAAAGGCCTTTTAAATGTCTAAGAAGACTGCAGCTGACTTTTTTATTATTAGCAAAACCCTCCTGAACATATTCAACTACCCTAACAAGTTGATGAGTCGTCGAAAGGTTTTGCCTAAATCCAAACTGCTCTGGGATAAGGATATTGTTATCAACTAGAAATTTATTTAAGTGTGTTGAGGATAATATTGTTACGGATTTCCTCTATTAATCCTAAAAATCCGTCGGGTTCTTTTTACCTCGTAGTATATATAGTGGTTGTGTATGGTGTTAGATGATGATGACACTCAATGATCAGTCCTTTAGTTGACGAACACAACACAGACGTTTATTTACAGGAACAGGACAGGACACACACAGACGACAAATATTCACAACAACTATGTACAGGATAACTATTTACAGCCGAGACGTACACACAGGACAACACACTGCAGATAGTAGTCCACGGGCTGTAGTGACAATGTCCACAGAGCGGCCAGACAGGATTCAGCCGGAGAGGGAATCTTTATGGGATTCGCTTTACACCTCCTGGGTCTCTCCAGAACAGGCTGATCTATTCCTTTGTCTCTTCTTGCCTCTGCTGTCGACTTACTACTTCGAACAACGGGACTACTCCTTAGTTCGGGACAGCTCCGTTCCCGACGACGACACAATGGGCTACGACACACGACACAGGCTTCGTCAGTATATGCAACAAAGAGATTAGCAGTCCTCTGTTCAGGACTCCACAGTTCAAGACCTCTACCTCTTAGGTCTTCTCGATAAACTTCACAACGTTACTTGTCTTCGTTGAACACCAGGCCGCACAGCTTCGGCTTATTTCCACTGCCGCACTTCGGCTTGACTCCACTGGATTCTTCCTCCTTTCCCTTTTCTCCGCTGCTTCGCTTCGACTTTATCTCTCGACTTCGCCCGATTCAACTGACTCGATCACTTGGCCCTCTTCCTTATATATACCGGTGGTGGGCGGGGCTAACATCTTCTGGACCAATCAGGAGCGTTCTGGATGGATCTCGGCTCCTAGTGGACGGATCGGGAAAATTCTCGATGTTTCGTGTACTTTCCATTTTGTCGCCAAAGTCGCCAAATTCGTCGCCAAGTCGCCAAATGGTCGCCAAGTTTGTCGCCAAGCCTTGGGACCTCTGACGTCACACCCACTCACTATTCAATACATATTGCTGTAAAACTCTCTTCCTTACGATGACAGTATCAGAGCGGGAAAGCAAAATCACACGTTCGTAACAATATGTTCAACTTCTCTCTTCAACACCGCAGACTGGCTGCCTTATATCTAGCGGCGTGAGGCGGTATTAAAATCCTTCTGAACCAATCAGGATCATTCTGTATGTGTCTCGGCTCCTAATGGACGGATCGGGAAAGTTGTCGATGATTCGGGTATTATCCATTTTGTCGCTAAATGGTCGCCAGGCCCTGGGACCTCTGACGTCACACATAGGCACTATTCCATACATATTACTGTAAACGTTTTCCTTACGATGCATTATTAGAGCGGGAAAGCAAAACTGCACGTTCGTAATAATACTGTCCTCAATTGCGGAGAATGAAGCATCTGCTACGTCTTTTTTGAGAGAATTAAATATTTCCTCAGCTTCTTCAGAAAGGAAATGCTCCTTCCTTAAGGGGTCGAATTTTTTCTGAAAATATGGGAATCCAACGGCAATAGTGGGCGAACATACTTAAAGTCCTGTGAAGGGTTGCCATGTTATTTGGTATAGGTAAATTCATCAGTGGTGCAAGCCTATCAGGATCGGGTTTAATAATCTTATTTTCAATGTGGCATCTTAATAACTTTACACGCTTTGCAGAAAATTACATTTATCTTGATTTATCGTCAAGCTATATTTTTTCACTACGTCCTAAAATCTCTTCAAATGTTGGTCATGTTCAGATTGATCACGACCACAAATAGTTAGAGATGCATAATCCACGATTTTTTCAATAACAAATAATTTTGCTATTGTTATTTTTAAATATCTGTTCCAAATATCTGTTATTTCAATCATATTATTAATTAATATTGAATATTAAATTTATTAATTTTAATTAAAACTTAATTAACTAATTTAAGTAATGTGTGATTGAATTAATTTATCTATTTCAGCTTACTATTTTAATTCGGTTTTTTCATAACTTTATACTTAATTTGTTTATTGAAGTAAACCATTTTCTAAAAAGGTTGAATTCAAAATATATGTCATTTCTTTAAAATGTTTACTATAGTTCAATATTTCACCAATAGATGGCTCGAGCAGTGACCACAATAAACGCAATCACAACATTACGTCACAAGCAGTTAAAAATTATCTATAGTGCATTGCAAAATGAGTCAAGGTCTATATTGTTACTACGCCCTTTCCTGTGAATCACAGGAAAGGGTGAAATTACCTTTCCGATAAATTTCAGTGATATGCAATTCAACGATCCGATAATTCCAAGAATATCGGGTCCGTTCACTTGTAAGTCTACTCTCAGATTTCTCTTTTTCCCTTTAAGTGTTAAGGGAAGGAGCCCTCAAAGATTACACCCCCCGATGGTTCAAAGACACAAAAGAAAACTGTTTTGTGTTTCTGGGATTTTCTATCCACCTCCTGGAGGGTCAGGATCAGTCGATACTTCTTTTCTTTAGCCGAATTCCAACGATCGAAGAATCTTCAGGGTAGTTACGCGTCCCCCCCCCCTGACCCCTCTTGCAGTTTTCAGAGATGTCGTCTCAGTTTTGATAGTGCAATGCCATTTTACAGGAGTTAAACATTTGCGGTTTTCGTTGACAGTAATCTGAGATTCTTTTTATTCCCTTTCACTTACAGCATATTTTCCTATAGCCGACTTCATGAGTAAAATATTTTTTTCGATACATTTTTCAGTATTTTAATGAAATTTGAAATTCAATTTATTTGAATTTATGCAGTTTTGATAATTCTATCTCATTTCTGCTTTTTTATTACGAAGAATTATCAGCTTTTGTTATGAGATTTCATGGTATATTAACCTGAAAGTGATTAATTTTATGTTCATAAAGTAAAAGGACAATTTTCTTGAAGTGATTATTTCCCACTCGTTGCATCACCAAGAGGTCTTATATTCTTTTCCGTTAAATATATTTTGAAAAAAAATTACCGTGTAAATATTTCTCATACAAAATAATACTTTTATGGATGTAATCTTAGTAAAAGAATTTTATTTCTTTAATAAAATTAGAAAGAATCATTAGATGAATGGATTATCCCAAGAATAACTAATTCCATATTCCTTTTAAAGGCTTTTTTAAATTCTTTGTGAATTATTTTGAAAAAAAAATCGAAAATGCTTGTTTTAAATCTAATTTCTTAGGATGGATGACATAATATAACTATGCATTGTTCTGAAATGAAATTTCTTTTACAATTGAATTTCTCCATTTCCTACATTGTTTAACATTTGCTGTATTGTTTACTTCTTTGAAGAGTCACATATTGGACAAGATATTGCTTTCCTCTTCTGCAGATTTCCCTCCCGGTAGGAACACTTATTAATTCCCAGCCACTCGAAAGCAGTGTCAGTGTTGCTTCTCGCGTCGAATTTTCGATTTGTGCGAAAAATAGACCTTTCGTTTGAATTTTCTCTTTTTTTCGAATTAAAGTCTATCTTTCTTTTATTATTCTTTTTTCGGATTAGAGTTTAGCTTAAAACAACAGATTACTATCATAAGAAAGTTGGGGAGAAAAGAATGGGGGGATGACGTTGTAAGTGAGGAAGATAAGATAACGGAATTGTTTAGAAACCCATTCCCCCCCCCTAGGTGATTAACCCCCCACAGCTGGGAAGAAAGGAGAGTTAAAAAAGCCCATATATTTTTTTAAAGTACTATTTTTTTAAGTAATCTTTTGTGGAATAGAGATAAATTTTAGAAAGCCATACTCAGATTATTTAACCACCCAGAGGTATATATAATTTTTTCTTGATACGGTTCGGGTTGTTAATAAGTGCGGCCCATCTTGGGAATTAAAAAAAAAATATTTAAGCGAATTAAAGCATTGTTATGATATTGGATTCTAAAAATTATTCCCCGAAATTAGGGGTAAATATTTAATTCTTGAAACAAATAAACAAACAAAAGATGTGTATGTATTTGTATAATTTTTATATGGGGTGATATTATGTTTTGCTCTACTATTAAAAACTTCTATCAGTTGTCTTATGTGCCTGTGTGTGCATTTTTAAGAATAAATAGAGCTGATTTAATTTCATAGTACCGAAAAAATTGCATTATTAGAATATTTTATAACCGTTAATGAATAAAAATCTTAATTATTTGCTCTGCGTTTTTATTAATTTTTACTAACCACATTGTTTTATAATATTTACTAAAATGCTGCGAATAGTATGTTTGCTTCTTCATTAAAATAAGACCTTATTAAATATTTAAATTTTTTTCATTAATAACCTTATTCTACAAGTTTATTGTAGAAGCGCTTAGGAGTTTAGCTTTTTTCACAATTTTTCCATAGGTTAAATTCCCAGTTTTAATGTATAGACATTTGCTTTAAGTAATCTTTCTAGTGTGATTTAAAGCATTTGAAAATATTTGAGGCAACATTCAGTCGGAACTTCTAGGATATATGCAATGGCATCATATTACAAGCAACAAATACTATTATTAATAAGTATCTATCTATCATTTAAATACATTTTTTAAGACTGCTTTATTAACTCTCTTTTTTGCATAAAATCGTATAGTCTCCATAAATCTTGCATTTTAGCTTGATTAATTTTTTTTACACTAAGTCATCTAAGTTATATTTTAAATTTAAATCTACAATAATCATAATCAAGATTTGTGAATCGAATATATCTGCAGCAGTTTTTAAGACATTCTTAAAAAATTATCAATTTAAGATGTGGTTAACAATAAAATAAGATTATTCTGGTAACATTTTTTTTTATTTCAAACAAAAACTTGAAAAGGCGAAAACAAAATAAAACTGCTAATATCAGAAAAATTGGTGAGGGAAAAACATATTGGTCTTCACGTGTGTTTAGTAATTGCCTATTTAAGCGTAAAGGTGGGTTCACACGAGGCTTTTTATTGTCCGCAAACATTGTCTCTCTGCTGTTGTCCCGGCATTGTCCTCGTGTGAACACTTGAGACAACGCGGGGACAACGTTTGTCCCGACGGGACAATCATTTGCCATTGTCCCGTTGTGGTCACGTGATTTTTCAAAAGTAGGCGTGATCTTCTATTGCGGACAATAATAAGCCTCGTCTGAACCCACCTTAAGATACTGATCCTTCTTTTCAGATAGTGTTTTTTCCCGGAAGTCGAGTCATAAAAGGTGGTAAGGGGCCCAGTAACTCAGGGGAAGGGCGAATAAAGGACGGACCTCCCAAGTTCAAATCATCTGCTGATTTTCCGTAAACCTTTTATCCACACGCCGCTTTCAATCAGCAAGCATTTTGAAACGTTGCTTTGTTTCATATTTAACACACTTAAAAAAAGGGGAAGGGGGAGGGAGAAGTGGCCGGACGAAATTTTACTTTAAATAATACTTTTCTACTGCTTTCACATTTTAAATCTTAATTCTTATAGAAAAATTGACTTTTTAATTCTATATGAAAAATTGATTTAAAAAAGTTATTCATTTAAGAAGGCATCATTTCTAACACTTCATAGTATTCCATAAACAAAAAATAATTCCAAATGTCTTCCGAATCTAACTTATAAAAGAATTTCACAGTCATTGTTTTGTTTTTAATCTCCCAAATTTTTTATTAATTATTATGCAAAATCCCAATACTTTTTTTCCGTGCATTGTTGTGTAAAAGAAATTTCATTTTTTTTCTTTTTAAATTTTTTTTTTTTTTTTGAATAAACAGTACTAAGTAATAGAAATAATAAGCTTGAAAATTCACATCTCTATTTAAACTTATAAGCGAAACCGAAAATGACAGAACAAGGAAATTTTATGGCAATAACAGCGTCTTTACATATATCATTGGTCTGAAACAATTTCAGGTTTCCAGCAGATATTCTCTGTAGGATTTCAAGACCAATTACTTTCTTTGGGCAGCAATCGGTTATCAATCATTGATATGCAGTTTCGTCAACTAATTGTATCAGAATTCAGGAGCATTGATTTCGTTGAAAAACGTTCAGCCGATCAATGAGACATTTTCCAGTAAAAAAAATTAATAAATAATTCGATATTTTGTGCTTTTTATGATAGTCATCAGGAATTATTTAATTAATTTTGTGCTTAAAATATAAAAAAAGATTTTTAGCTTTTTGTAGTAAAAAAATGAAAAAAAAAACTTTTTTTCTATTTATTATATTTTGCTTTAATCTATTTTTTTTTTCAAATTTTTTTATTAATCATTTATTGACACTGACTAAACCGGATATTTGAAGGACAGGTATATCTTAAATGATACTCTTTTTTTTGTTGTTAAGTTAAATTAAATTAAATTATTGTCCGATTTGTTATTTAAAAAATTCTGTAAAAGAGATCCTTTTTTTATTGAAAATTATGTAGATGCCATGAGATTCATGGAGATTTCTTTTAATTAGATTACCATCTTCGATCTGGAAGGTTTCATTCTACATGTGAAACTTCTGAAAAGCTAGGAATGCGAAACCTGTGTCAAAAACGCATCGGTTTTTCAAACGAGAAGCACTGCAAACGTGTTTTTGTGTTCCCTCAAATTTACAAGAGGTCAAGAGTCCCTAAGGGTAGGACAGGATCATTCAAGTCAAATGTTATCGCTTTCGTTTATTGTGCTCTACTTCAAAGTCTAAGGGATTCTAAGAACAGTGAATGAGAAGACTGTTCTGTTTAGTCAAACCCCGACAGTTGATAACATCATTTTGCGAATCGTTGCACGGAGAATTGTTTTCTTAACTTTTGCTTGGTATTTTTAGCAAAAATTAGTCAGAAAATTGGTTGGACAGGTAAAAAAAATGTATTAGAGTCTCATAATTGGCCATTTAGATATTAATTATCCAGGCCCTAAAACATCTCGTAGCTGTTTTATCAGAATTCAATATTGTTTATAATCATTATTCTCTATTAAAAAATAATTACATTTTCGTTTTTAAATGATTCCAAGTAATGAAATATACAACTCAAAACCTTATGAATTGTACCAATGTAAATGCATATCAAATATATTTATCCAGTATTTTTGTTGCATACTTTTCTAGTGATTTTAAAATCTTAATACAACTTAAAACAATCGACATTTTAACGCAATTTTTTCTCTCGTTTATTTCCACCACTTTTAAAATATTATGCAAGAGTATTTTATTCCACATAAATTTAGGTAAGTTTATAATGTCTAAAATTTTCTTTTAAAAAGTACGGAGAGCAGGTGATCATTGATGACATATCTATTGGTCAAAATTTTAAATATAAACTAAAAATTTGCAGAATCGGTTATAAGTGAACATGATACCTAAAAACAAAAGCAACTAGATAAGTTAAATATATCCTGTAATTTTATCAAAATATATAATTGTATTAATTTTTTAAATATAATTTGTAAAAGGAGTGATTATCCGTCAGTCTGTCCATTCATGAGAGTTTGATTAATCATTTAAAAAAATGGATAAATGAAATTGCTTTGCTTTGACATCATTATTACAAACATGTATCCAATTTTCGCTCCAATCTAAAAAGATAGGAAGATGTGCTTCATGCATACTTGATTCTATTTAACAGTATAAAGAAATACGGATACGCTGCACTGCATAAACATAACCATAAGAGAAAGTAGAGAGGTAAACACTATCATTGATCTTTACCTTAATTGCAAAGATAAATGGTAGTATTAGACTGTTAGATTGCTTTTAATTATAATAATAAAGTACTGATAAAAATTGCTTTCCAGTTTGGAACCTGCAAATTTTAAGGTTGTTACTGCCCCTGTTACTACTTATGTGTGCAGTTGTAGTTTCGTTTCATAAGTAACACCCCTATCAGTAATAAAATATGAGTGAAGTAATATATAATTCTTTATTTGATACGAGTAAACAACAGATTGTTATTTCAAGGCATAATTATGAAGGCTATACTTTTGAATATTCAAAAGTAAATTATTGCCCACGCATCTTTGAAGCATTTATCTGGATTATTTTGTATTAGAATGTACATAGAGACATGGAATTATAACTCCTGCTGCACTTTACACAAGATACATCTATCTCACTTATTCACACAGTTTTATCCTTTAATGAATATTCTCATTTGCAAATCAACAAAAAAATGCTTCAAAATATTGTAAAATAAATACAGAATCTTTGAAATTCCTTTTTTTAGAAAAAAAGATTTTATAAATCTGTTGCTTTATCTAAGAAATATATGTTCTTTGATAAACTTTTTAAAAAAAGAGTTTACGGTGTTAAAGACTTTTGCGATTTTACCAGTCTCTTAACGTTCCTAACAAAATTAATCAAAAATTCAATTCAATTTATTGATAAAATTGATGTTATGTAAACAAAAGTATTGATATATACGTGACGCCAGCATTTAGATTTTCTGTTATAAATTATATATATATATATATATATATATATATATATATATATACACACACACACATTTGGATGAATTTCTGTATTGTCAAAGATGTTTCAAAAAATTCACGAGGAAAAATTTATCATTAGCAATTTATTAAAAATATCCCATTTAGTTTTAAAACAGCTTTAAAAAACACGAGCTATCATTCCGAGCAACGGTATTCTCATGCTAACTAAGCACAGAAAATTTAATTACACGAATATCAAATGATTACAATCATGAAAATATAGTAATTATGGTGTTTATATCAAATTAATGATATCAAATATGAAATTTCGATATCATTAAATCGATAAAAGTGCTAAATACCAGTAAATTTTTTTTTTAAATCTTCCTGCGGAGACTTGAGTGCGAAAGAAATCTTGTTTTCGTACAATAAGATCAGCCGCGCAACTGCTTCCAACAATAGTCCACCCTCAGATACTAGCTGTTCAGGTCTTATCTTGCGATAAGACCTGAACAGCTCAGAACTACGACTGTTTGTGAAAGGAGAAACGTGTCTACATGTGAACAATAGGCTCCGTTGCCCGCCCCACCAGAACTATTAGTGGGAGGTCTGTTCCAAGAAATGCATCATTGTGTAAGGGACTTTCCCTATCCCTATGAATAACTGAATTCTGTTTGAGAGCTTCTATTGGATAGATCGTATCTATTGTAACTTTCTATTGTGATTGCAAGAGCTGTAGTTAAAATATCAACAATACGATACGATCATGGTAAGGGTGTGATTTGAATCACACCCTTACCATGGTGTGATTTGAATCACACCTCTCAATGAAAAGTATTGATCACTGGTATCTGTGACTTTCTGATATTGGTGACGTAATAACCGTTCTGAAAATATTCGTCATCCCTAATACGATCATGGTAAGGGTGTGATTTGAATCACACCCTTGCCATGGTGTGATTTGAATCACACCTCTCAATGAAAAGTATTGATCACTGGTATCTGTGACTTTCTGATATTGGTGACGTAATAACCGTTTTGAAAATATTCGTCATCCCTACAAATAGTTACGTCATCAAGATAAGTAAACGTGCCTTCGAGTTTTTCATTTTTGATTTTTCTGTCGATATCTCTCTGGAAAACTGAGAAACTATTAGTGACCCCAAAAGGGATTCTCCGGAACTGATAAAATTTTCCTGCGGCTTCAAAGGGTGCAAACTGTTTATCGGATTCTGGATTGAGCGCTTGGTGGTAGACTCTCTTGAGGACAATGGTGCTAAATACTTTATTATGAGATACCTTCTGAATCAATTCATCTATTCTCGGGAGAGGGTAGACATCTAGCATTGTAAATCTGTTAATAGTTTGTAAATCCTAGGTTTATGATTTTCTCCCTTTACTACAAAAACCTGGGAATGTCATGGAGAGTTACTAGGTTCAATCACTGCTTCTTTGAGCAATTTCTCCTCTTCATCAGCAATGAGTATTTTATCTACTCCTGTGTGTCATCTTGATTTAGTTATAACGGATTTGCAATCTGGTGTAAAATTTGCAAATAAGGATGGAGGTGGAACTAAGGTAAAAGGGTAAAATCCTATTTTAGCCCACCTCTGGCGACTTTTTCAAAATCTCGCCATATCGAAAGTATTTGAATTAAAAGGTAAAAAAAAAAGAATTCTTACCTTTCGCCAAAAAATTCTTATTATTCGCCAAAGGTGGACTAAAATAAGATCGACCCAGGTAGAAACCAATGAGCAGATTTTTAGGGGCGATTTGTCACCGCGGAATTCAATTTATATTGAAGAATGTCTGTTTAGAAGATCATGCCCAAACAGAAAGTCAGCACATCGATTTTTCATGATTAGAACTTCAATATTAAAATATGTATGAGCCAGCATCTTTAGGTTAATAAACCACATCCTGTAATATCCGAAGTCAAGGATGAATTAGCCATAGTTACTTTACCAAAGTATTGAAAGTAAGAGGACTGCCAGTATCAATAAGTGCATTTAACTTTGCTCCATTTACTAACACTTTAGTTATAGATTTCTGGAGATAATGAAGTGTTGTTATAGCAGAAGCCAAAAGCAATGTAGAGGCTGTAGCATCTGTGGCTGAACGAGTGGGTCTTGATTTACACACTCTTTAATGTCCTTTCTTGCCACATTTTCTGCAGATAACTTCCTTGGCTGGACAAGAGTTCCTTAGGTAGCGTTCGTTTCCACACACACACACACACACAAAAAAAAACCCGCATTTTTCGGTGTTTGTTAAAAGATGAAGTTCGTTGGGTTTTTTCTAAATTATCCCCGGCGTGGCAGCAACTGGAGTTGGATTGAACATATTTGAATAAGATGCAGAATGTAGCTCAGCTAGTTCAAGTGATCTAGCCTGATCATAGTCTTTTTCTAATGTAATGGTGGCGTTTTTCAGGAGTATTTCTCGTAAACGGGAACTCTTAATTCCTCGGATAAAAGCGTCCCTTATTTACTCATCTTTATTTTGATTGGCTGTTATGGCTTTAAATTCACAATCTTTGCTCATATGTTTCAATATCTGGAGGTATTCGTCGATAGATTCTCCCGTTTTTTGAGCTCTTGTTGCTAAACAATGTCTGGCGAAAATTTCATTTCGCTTGGCGATTTATATATAGCGAATCGAGTAATTCAATAGCATCAGAGTATTTTTCTGAGTCACTAATATACCAAAAAACGTTAGAGGAGACGTAGTTACATAGTAGTTGAAGGTTGTTATCGTCCGTAACTTGGTTTACCTATCCGAGAAAATTAGCGAATGTTCGTTTCTCGTGTTTCTACCTCGTTTCAGCTCCCGCACATGTAGGATTGGTAACGAACATTTTTGGGTATTAAAAGTTGCTGCATTTTCCTGATTCAAGTAATGTGGCAGTTCAATAAATAAATAAATATTCTAGTTGATTAAATTGTAATAAAAGATTAAAATTGTAAAAACCCAAACTACGCTTTAATCAACTGGAATGCAACATTAGCAACCGATTGATTCAAACAATACACAGTGATGCCAAAATCGTTACATAAATAAGTGTTGCCATAACTAAGATAATCAAACACTATCTATCTATCTTTCTATATATATATATATATATCACTAAACAAGATACGTCATTATTAAATTGAAAATTTTTAAACGCATAACTCATGACGAACCAGCTGGTCACCAAAGCCAGCTAGTTTTGAATAGATATATATTGTTCAGTTACTTTCTTACTTCATTTTATTGCAATTAAGTTTACTTTTCTAAGATTCACCTAGTAATTCGATAAAAATACATATAAGTTGAATATTTAAAATATGTACAAGTATATTTTTTAAATATTTATTCTACTTATTATGTATTTTTAGGATAAAAGTGTCATGGGAAGAATTTTCTATATTGATTTATAGAATTGTATGTGAAACTAAAAACTAAATGAAAGTAATGGTAAGAATTTGTAGAAATATATTTGTAGAGTCAAATTGTACTTTTTCCAAGAAAAAATATTTAAAAATAATTTTACTGGCTTAAGTTTTTGAAGGAACGATTTAAAATATCAAGCTGTTGATCGCACTATTTATTTATGTTTGGACTTCGCGATGTTACTGGATACGGATTACACTAGCTTTTCAGATTGAAATAAAATACTATTAGCTCAAGGAAAAAGTGATTCCTAAAAAGCTGAAAATCTAATAAAATGAAATATAAAAAATAATTATAACTAACTTAAATAGGAATAAATTTAAAATAATTAGAAATTTTCAAAAATATTAATTTTTAAACCAAGGATCTATTATACAAAGAAGGGTATACAGTAAATGCTTCACATGCATTATTTTTTGAAAATGTTGTGTTAAAAATATATATATCTATAAATACTTTATCAGCCAGAAGCTGAGAAGCAAACAAATTTGATTCTAAGAATTGTTCTACAATGTCAAACGATAGCAGTAGGGCAATGTAGCTAAAATTGAATTTGAAAAAGTAAAAAATATAATTTTACATTTTAATGACTGGATCTTTAAAAACACAAAAAAGTAGGTAGAAAACTGAATATTGTCTTTATAATTGTGACAAAATGCAAAGTAAAATAACTAAATACAGCTCTTGTGCTAATAAACCATACAAACTAGTAAACAATTAAAAAAACTGATATAAAGAATCAGGCAAGAATTTTAGAGTGTAAATTAATAAAATAGATTTTGCAAATTGTTTGGTTGATACAAATGCATTTTTTTAAATCATCCTCAGTAGTAGTATTTTTTGTTTATATATATATATATATATATAATATATATATATATATCTTGGTCTTCATTAAAAAATAAAAAAATTAAGGGAATTTTGATTGATACATCTTATATTTATGAGTGCTATTCATAACAGAATGTGCCTTTCTATTAATTCTGATATGTTAAATAAACAGTGGAAAGTACTATAGTCTGGAATAAATTCCCTTTATATTTACTAAATATTTATTCTATGTTTTAGAAGTTCTTAGAAAATTTAAAGAAAAATTCTGGGATAATTTTGAATTCAAGATTGAGAAAATCCATACGTATGACCTTAAGAGGATATATCTAAGCCTATATGCAAATCTTTGTATTTGAGATTCATCATTTTTTTTAAATTCATCGAAAAGAAAAAAAAAAAAAAAAAAAGGCTGAAGTACAATGTTTTCAAAAAATTAAAAAAAATGGCGAATTTATCATTAAGAATAAAATTTTCGTTTTCCAAAGGACAATACATCTTAAGTGAAACCTTCAGAAAAAAAAAAAAAAAAATGAAAGAAAAACTTACAAGACATAAATATTGAAAATTAGCAACTATTTGGTGGGAAAAAAATTGTTTGTACCAAATATCACTTCAAAACTTTACCGAAAAAGATAAAATTAACAGCCTATTTTTGGTGATATGTTAAACTTTTTTGTTTTATTGTTATACTAGCCGCCTTTGGCAACCGACTAGTTCGCCAATCTTACTGCTATTTAAAATTATCAGTTAAGTAACGTCATTGCCAATTAAATACTTTATGTAACTTGTCTTTTAATAGCTACTTCATCAAAATATTTTTAAGGTTCAACATTTAATAGTCATATAATTTACTCATGCAGTTCACTCATTCAGTAATTCATCTAAGCCAGTAATATACTATATGTCTTTCTAATTATCTGTCAACTACAAATTGATATTAAAACATTTTTTTTTCCGAAACTAAGCATTTTTAAAATATAAGTAAAAAAGAATCATTATGTATACAACTGAATTGTTATAATAATTTATGTTATATTTCAGGAATTATTTACAAAAATTACTTATAGGTTTAGTTTAACTTTCAAAAAGATTGAAATGATGCGAATATTTAATTTTATTTTGGTCTATACACTTAATTTAAAAATTAGGAAGTCTAAATTGTATACATCTTTTAGTTCTAAGGAATCATATCCTACGAAATATTCTTGACACTTCTACTTTCAAATAAATGAAGGTTTCTATCTTCTGCTATCAAATTTGATCGACTTATGAAGTTTTGAATAGAAATGTTTCGAACATTCAACATTTTTATTTTTAGGCCAGTCAGTCTTTAAAAATCCTGGGCATTGATTTGAATATCATCTTTAAATGGACAATGAAGTGGTTAAAATTACTCATTTTTATTGAATAATGATCTTCAAATATTCATAAATCAATCAGTTTTAAAAACTGAGTTAATTGAAGTTTATCTGTTTTTATTTAAAAGCTAAGCATTCTTCATTTTTAAAAACATTTATAGACTTATGTTACAAACTATGTAGTTATTTTCTTCATTTACTCTTTTTATAGATGCATTTCTAATATTACAGTTTTAGCCGTTGGACCTTGAATTAAAAAAGTATGTTTATTAAACCAAGTTTGTCTTAAATAAAGCTGATTTATTTAATTACTATTGTAAAAGTCACAAAAAATTTTCTTTTTAGGAAATACACATTTCATTTCATATAGACACGTGCTGAAAATTTCTTTTTTATATGTTTAATTTGCAATAATCATATCAAAAGAACTTGTTTATAATGAATTTCAAAATAAAATCTCATTTTCTTAGATATTTTTAGTATAAAATTTTGGTACTTACATACTTTTCCAAAACTTATATGAAATTCCCAAATTTATTAATTTGCTTTGCACAAGTTATTCATTCTAAATTTTTTTAGGAATTTTAAATTTTAATAAAACTTTTCAAAATGAGTCATCTATTACTGCTTGCAACAAAAACATTCCATGTAGATGAATGCTTGGTAAACTGTTAATATTCTATAATCCAAGTATCTGCTATTATTTTTTAAAATTTTATTTGTATATTTCATTCAGTGTGTTAATGAGCATTTTATGATGACATTGTATAATTTTTTTAACAAATTATAACACATATATTAATTAAATTGGAATAAAAAACAATTTGTTTTCTTATAATTTTTACTTCCTAAATTGAAAAAAAAAAAAAAAAATCATAAAGATAGTAATTTTGTTATTATAATTATTTATACATAATACACATTCAAAAAATAAAACCCCTAATATTTGTAGATATTTTGAAAAAGATTAAAAAAAAAATGTAAATAAATTTAGTTCATTATTAGTCTAAAGTCCATTTTAAAAAATCTAACACATTTTAGCAAGACCTAACACATCTAACATTTTAGCAAAATCTAACACATTTAGCACATTTTCTTAATATACTCCCCACACCTTCCTTTCAATAAACATTACTGTAAAATAGTGTTCAAGAGGAGTCCAGAAATATGTGATTATAATTTCGTTTTATAAACATAAGGTTTTTAAGCAGATACAAAATTCCATTTTTTAGAGTTCTTTTCTAAAAATAAATTACATAAGCAATTTTGTTCAGAACATTTTTATACCATTATTATTTTTTTTCTAAATAAATATTAGTATATATACATTCAAATATAAACATAAAAAAATATATATTTAAAATACATACATTCTGAAAACATGAAGAGTAATTAAAAATAAACAACAGGAAAAAACACAGTTAAATTAAAGAAGTAAATATGTTTATTATAGAAAGATACATTCAAAATAACTAAGCAGCAAAAGTAGAAGTCAGAATGTTATCCATCACATGTATTCCATTCACATCAATAACTTTTACAGAGAAAGAAGGTAAGTTAACAAGGAAGCGATGACTCAACTCCTTAATACACTTTCTAACAAGTTCAACACCTTCTTCTTGACTCATGTCTAAAATTCAAAATCAATATTTTAATTAGTAATCTTATAAGGTCTATATTCCTTTCATTATTATTTTTTAAAATACAGAATCATTTAAATTAACAGACACTGTCTTAAAAGATGCTTTACGTCCATAAATAAATGTAAAAAGGAATTGATTAAATTGTTTTGTATGAAATTGTTACCAACTTTTTAGGGTTTCAAAAATTAATAAAAGAGCTACTTAAATCTTCATAATTGGTTAATAAATTATTTAAATAAAAAATATTCGAGCAATTTTTTTTAAATCAATTACCAATTGAATTTTTTTTTAAATTCCATTCAATAAATTGGAAAACAAAGGTAGATTTCTTATTATCCAAATTATTGTTTTGAAATTTCTTGCAATCCTTACACAAATAAATTAAAACCTTATGTACTGAAACACCTATAAACAAGGATTTGAATCACAATATTCAAATAAAAATATTACTCAAAATAGATTTAATTAAAAATTTAAAACATCCAAAATTCTCATTTATTTAATGCTTTAACAATTTATTTGCTGTTTTGCAGTTAAAATATGTTTTCTGTTAGTCATTGGTCTCTAAGTTTGTGGAATCTTTCCAATTGAGAAAATACCTCTGTCAAGCTTGCAATTTTCATTTATTTACTTTTGGTTCGAGTCTGAAGTTTCTGTTTTCACTACAGCAATTTAATTAAATCTTCCTCATATATATATTTATGTATGCTAATGTACATATCACACAAATTACCTTTATAATTTATTATCAAATGCTGGTGATTAAACATAAACCAATCATTGGATAAATTTCTAACTATCCCCCTGAACATTTTTACAGCTGCACTGAATTTAATGATTAACTAATAAACAGAAGAGGAAAAAATTATTAGAAATTTTCTGGATATCTTTCCATGCCACCAAAATATACATTCAGTGAGAAGATGTATCAGAAATCGCAAAATTGGCTTCAAAAAGGAAGATACAAAATAAGCTGCTGCCACAGGGTGCGTATTGAGAAACTGCAACTTAGTATTTTAAGCATCTTAATCCAATAAATTTAGAACCTTTGTATCAGCATGCATGTAAACTGCTTAATTGCACAGCATTTTTTTCTGTTTTATAGTGATGCATAGTTTTTAGTGAAAAAAAATTCTTAAAACTTAATGTTTATTATTTCAATTTTAATATTTATTTCTATATTTGCTCAACACCTTCTATTATAAAATTATGTCTTTTTTTACTTGACAATAATGTAGATATCATAAAAATGGAAGAGAAAAAACTAACAATACAAAAAAGTTAAATCAAATTTTAGAAAATTATGGACTTTTCCAGCCTTTCTTCTGGATATTTCATTTAAATAGACATTTCTGAAAGTGTTGTTAGTGATATAGAAGTTCAGCAAGACCAAATATTTTGTATTTAATTTTATGTAAGCAACAACAAATATGATTCAACATGGCAGGGAAAAAAGTATGGCTGGGATGGAAAAAAGTAAATTTCCTCTCACACTGACTCCTTCTATTCAGCAATTTTAATTGCTATCTTATAAAGCTGAGAACAAAAGCATTCATATATATGGCTATCATCATATGACTGGCAAAACTGCCATGATATTAATGATACAATAATACCATGCTCTTATTTTTGGAAATCGCTTTTTATAGAAAATAGCAGTATTCACAAATGATCAAACTAAAAAGAAATCGCTTACTTTTTTTCAAGAACTTTTTTGAATGTTCAACATTTTTAAAATTTATTGAAAGCATATTTTAACATATAAGTGCAAAACTTCTTATTTAAAAATAATTACGGAAGAAACATTATATATATTTTAAGAAATACTGAAAATACTTAAACAAAGTCTTAGTTTTCATAAATAACAGAAACAAATTGATGAAGTAAAAAAAAATTAAAAAAAAAAAAAAAAAGGTTCTGTATTTAGAACCTAAATGGAAATAAGCCGAAGGGAATGTTTCACCCACAACATTCTCACATTCTGCAAGGAAATACCTAGAATAGTTGCCAAATATTAACTTTAGGAGTGAATAAACATTTTTACTGATTCTATCACGTGATAATTGGCAAGAATTTTGATATTAATCTCTGGTATAAGGTTCAAAGAATCAGAAAAGTAAATTTGGGTTTTAGATGTATTCATCCTAACTGATTTTTTTAAAAATCTGACACAAAACTACCCTTATAATCACTAAATTTGATATATTTTAAGCCACTGCCTTTTTGAGTTATTGCAATTGCATGTTTCTGTAAGTATAGACTGACATACTGTGAACCGCTTGTTGGATTTGTCTCAGATTTACATCGGACTGATATTTATTTTATGGATAATAAATCTGTTTACCAAATTTTACCTAAGCCTCTTCTTTTTGTAATTATCATGCTAGTTTATATTTGGAGAGACAAACAGATTTCCTCTCAACAAATGTTGCTACAAATTTGATAGAAATATACAAATTTAGTATGAAGACAATATATTAAATTTCATCTATCTGGCTAAAAATGGTTTCCCCCCACCCCCTCCATATTATCTATGTCACAGCCATACATACGGGCCTGCCTGTGCAAGGGGCATCTTTAACAAAAAAAAAAAAAAAAAAAAAAAAAGGAATGGAATCGATGAAATCAAAATTGCAATTAATTAGCTTTTACACAAATACCATTCACAACTTCAGCTGCCTGGCTTGCAATTTCAACTTTGTCAAAAAAAAATTGTAAAATGCAATGAATTTTATCTTTGTTAAAATCAATTTTTAAAACCCTATAATTCACAACTGAATGGACCAAACAAAAAAACAGCTAAAGAAATTTTTTGAGCAAAATGCCAACTTGACAATGAGCATAAACCTGAAATTGTTTGATCAACACTTTAAGAGATATCAATAACTACAGCAGCCTACCGACAAAATAATTTTTTTAATAACAATTATTCTAAAGTTAAAAGCGTTTTATTTTTGGATATTAAATTTGAAAAAGCTGTTCTTTTTAAATACTAAGTCTTACATCAATGATATACATAGTCTTGTATGTTCAACTCTTTTGGCATGACTAGCAAGTGCATGTTTTCCGATATTATCTAGACTTATTAAGTTCTTACAAAGTGAATAACATGTAGCAAATACACTGATGGAAAAAAAATCCCAACACTAGGAGGGAGCTGTGCTAGAGAAACGAAATTTGGTAGACGTGTTTACACATCTGAAAGATGACGTCGATTCAAATTTCGAGCTACGCGCTTAAGTGTGGCGCTAGTAGCGACATTATGAACATGCAAATGAGGTTTGCTTTAAATTAGCACTGTAAGGTTCGTGATCATTATTTACAGCTGAGATTTGACGTAGTGGGTTAATGTTAGTCAAGGATGCCTCTGAGAAGACGAAGAAGCCATTATCAATAGCTCACTGAGTTTGAACAAGGTCGTGTTGTAGGCCTACGAGAAGGTGGGTTTTCTTTCAGCGATATTGCTAAAAGACTTGGCAGGAATGTATCCACTGTGCATGAGTATTGGCGGCAGTGGTCAAGGGAAGGTACTGCCTCAAGAAGACCAGGTTCCGGGTGGCCACGTGGTACTATTGAGAGGGAAGACCGTCGTATTCGGCGTATGGCTGTGGCTAATCGTACTGCGTCTGCAGCTGAAATTCGAGCTGCAGTTGGCACCACAGTGACACAACGAACTGTTACAAATCGGTTGCTTCAAGGACAGCTCCGAGCCAGACGCCCTGTACAGGGCATTCCACTGACTCCAAACCACTGCCGTTTGCGACGTGAGTGGTGTCAAGCTAGAGCTCATTGGAGGACGGAGTGGAGATCTGTTGCGTTTTCTGCCTTGGTCGCAGTGATAGCCGTTTGTTGGTTAGAAGGAGGCCAGGTGAACGCCTGTTAGTGACCTGTCTGCGGCCTAGACACACAGGGCCTACTCCAGGAATTATGGTTTGGGGGAGCAATTTCGTATGACAGCAGGAGCACTCTCACGCACCCTGACTGCAAATTTGTACGTCAGTCTAGTGATACAACCTGTTGTGCTGCCATTCATGAAAAGCATTTAAGGGGATGTTTTCCAACAGGATAACGCTCGCCCTCATACCGCTGTTGTAACCCAACAGGCTCTACAGAGTGTCGACATGTTGCCTTGGCCTGCTAGATCACCAGATCTTTGTCCAATCGAGCACGTATGGGACATCACTGGACGACAACTCCAGCGTCATCCACAACCAGCATTAACCGTCCCTGCAATGACCGCTCAAGTACAACAGGCATGGAAGTCCATCCCACAAACTGATATCTGACACCTGTACGACACAATGCATGCACATTTGCATTCGAAATTCTGGTGGTTACACAGGTTACTAATGTACCAACATTTCACATTTGAAATGGCTCTTCTCGCCAATGGCTCTACCTGTGATCTTGAAACTTTAATCAATTAAATATTTTACCTAGACAAATGCATTCCTAAAATTTCATTACTGTACAATAATTTTTTCTTGTTGTTGGGATTTTTTTTTCTCCCATCAGTGTATATTTTAACTTTCTTATATCCATTCTGAAAAATCCAGATGGAATTTTTATCCATTCAATTCATATTACAAAGATTTAGTGGTGCTCATTGTTGAAAAGATTCTCTTATCTAATATAAAAAAGCTCACAGTTTCTCAAATAATAAACAGACCTTTCAATAAACTCAAGTATGATAGACCTAACCCGGCAGAAGGCAACGAACCTAATAGTGACAAAAGCGATCACTCGGGGTACTGAGTTACCCCAATCCATTTTATCTAAAATTTTCTATAAATTAGAGGAATAAACACGTGTGAATTATAAATAATAAGTGCATGAATTCTTTAAGAAAATAAACTTCTTAAGTTCAGAAAACTGTTTTTAATATTTAATAAAATTTTACATTAAAAAATTACATACTTTCTTTAGGAGTTTTAATTCTGCATACACTTATGGCAAACATACGAAGAATGATTGTTACATGTAAAATTATCACATTTTATGCAAGAAATTGTAGTTTTATTATCTTTAGATCTTGGACATATAACCCATCGTCCTTTGTCTTGTTTCAGCATTTTTGTTGGTATCTTCTGTGATCCATTAGAAGTGGTGGCATCCATACTTTCACGAAGTGTTTTAGGTAGCATTTTCATATATCGCCTTATGTTTAAGTGTGGCTAAATAAGTGATAATGCCAATTTCTTCAGAAATTTTCTCCTATTTGCATATTCCAAGGGAGGTGTCTTTGTTGCCATTAGAGCTACTCGGCATTTATGGCGGCAACGTTCCACGTGCAATAGAAAATAACCATTGGCCACCTGTTGGTTTTTCGAGCTATTGAATATGATATTTCACCAAGAGTGTGACGACATTTCGTCAACAGCAATATAAATGCAAAGAAAGAGTTACAGAATGCAAAATTAGGCTGCTTAGAATGAGAAATTTTGAAGCAATAACAGTCGCATGGGGAGAGTGAGTCACCCCATTTCCACTTGAATTCCAAGAAATGATTACTTCAAGCGCAGAAAGAAAAGAAAAAATAACACTTCACCTACCAAGGGGACTGTCAGATAGGAAGGTAATGGGTGATTGATTACAGATAAATATATCCCCTGCAACAAGTGTTCGGATAAGAATGGGGTGACTGTGTGCCCCGTGCGATCTCTCTCGGGTTAATACCACACCATTGCTAACTCTAAATTGAATGCTACTTTTCCCACCATATAAATGTTATCTATTCTATGATGTAGTAATGAGCATGTAAAGTTTGTACATGCAAATTAGGAACCACAGAGAAAAGGAGTTATTTGGCTTAGTTTCATGAAATAAAATCCAAATTTGGTCATTCAGAGCCAAACACATGATTTAAGAAACTGGAAGTGATATATATATAAAAAAAGCAGAGTAGAAATGGGACAAATTTCCATATCGCATAATAGCGAATGGTATTTTTGTTTTTGGAAGTTATGGCTACAATCTTTTATTCTTGCAACCTTTAGAGATCAGCATTTTTTAGAAAAGAAATGAATAACCAAGAAATTATATAACTCTTTGTATTTTCTGGTTTTTATAAAAGTTTTCAAATTTTCTTTCATCTTCCAGATTTTTTTTTAAAGACAATTTTTAAATTTAATCTTTGTTTTCCAAGTGTCCTAGTAACCATATAAATAGGTAATGAAGATAATCATGCAAGTGAGAAATATTGTTCTCATTTACTTGCATGATTAAAAAGTTCAGATTGTGCCATACGTATATACAAGATAATAAGTCAAACTTTTAAATAAATAAAAATAATTTTTCTTATTAAATAGATTACCAAATTAAATTTAAACCAATAAGAATTAAAATACCAAAATTTTCCTTAAATAGGAAAATCATATTTTATTTGTACTTATAATATAAAATCTATGCCATTATCGATTAAAAATTATGCCAACAAAGAAATTCAATTTAAAAAATCTCACCTGATCTGTAATGCCGATCCATGATACTTAAAGCAAAAAATGAGCCATAACCATGTGCTGCATATGGCAATTTAGCCATAGTTCCCAAATAATCAATGTAATGAAGTTCAGATTCAGCACTATCTTTATCAAATCCAGCCATTAAGATATTTACAGCATAGGGTGTCTGATAAAGAAAAGTCTTATAAATACATTTAGACATGTTTAAAAAATTGATTTCATTATTTTTTTCTAGTGAAAATGAGGGAAAATATTTTGCAAATGAACAGCTCAAAAAAGGGTTTAAAAGGCAAAATAGGAAGAACTGCACATTAAAGAAAAGCAGATTTTCCATAAATTATAAAATTTGAGCAATATCATTATGTGCATGTACAAAAACAAACAAACAGATAAGTATCTAAAATGTTCATAATAAAGTGTTTAGTCTCCAAAATTATAAAGTAAAATGAGAAAAAAAAATTATACTTTTCTTTTCATTACAATTCTGGTTTTTTTACATTATGTTGGCTGAACTAAAAGATAGTATTAAAGAAATAGATAACTGCATTCTAAATTCTGAATTTTTAAACCTTAAATCTTATTTTTCAAAGCCAGAGTGTGTAATGTGAAATGGTAAAAATTAAGCACTTCTAAGGATCTCAAAAAAAAAAATAATAATAATAATCTTCCAACATGCATGAATACATAAATTCAAGAATTTTCTACATACAGAATATTTTTTTATCTTATAATAAATTATAGAAAATTTTAAAAAATATATGTATCTTTTAAAAAATAAACTCCCAACATTATTTCCAGCAATGATAAATACAAGGAAATTGAAGTGAATCAAAATATATTTCAAGCCTTAAAGATTAAAATATTTGGTAAATTCGACAAAATGTGTTTACAAAATTATTTTCACAAGATGTTGGGTGAAAAAATCTTTATATATAAGTGTTTTATATATAAACACTTATGTGGATGCGAAATCAGGCTGAAACTGTTAATTGCAGTTTCGCAACACTTCTAGTTTGCTCCATAACATCAACACATGGTTTGATAAAATTTCGAATGAACGTGATTGAAAAATCAGCAGACACAAATTTTTATAATAAGTTGTGCCGTATCGAATTTAAAATGAAATCATTGAAAAAGAGGACAGAGGAAGAAGAGTTATTTGTGTTTACAAAGAACTTGTCTAAAGTTCAGTTTTTCAGTGCACTATTTACCTTACCTTTTTTTATTTCTTTCATTTTCTTAATCCTATTTTGGAATGGACAATTTAAACATAGCTGCTTTCAAACATTTTTTAAATATAAATATAAATATCAATTTTTTTAACTCTGCTTCTGTGGTATAGTCCCCAAATTGGAAAAATTGTGAGCAAAGCTTAGTTTTTTTAAATTTGTTTCTGTGGTGGATGTATATAGTTCCTAAATAAGAAGTTATTTATGTTTACAAAGAACTTTTTAAAGGTTAATGTTAAATTTTTAGTGCACTTTTTTGCTTCACATTTTTTTTTCTTTTTTTTTACATTTTTCATTGTTTTATCACATTTTGGATTAAACTATTTGAATAGATCTTTTGCTAGACTAAAGTAGTCTAATAGATGGCGAGTGAGTGAAGTCAACTTGGATTGCTGTACTAGGATAGGAACTGCATTAGCAGTCCTGGGGGGTTGGTAAGCATAAGTGACCAGGGGATAAAAACCCCTAGTTTATATTATATAAAAAAATATAGTCAATTATGTATTAATTTAGAAAGCCTAATTAATACTAGATAATTTTAAAAAGAAAAAAAACAAACTTAAAATACTCAATTTAAATCATAAAAATCTAACAGTATTATTTTGAATCAATAATTTAAATGAAAATACAGCTTTTATTTTAATGTTATTTTTATATAAAAAATTTAACTTATACAACATTTTCTGTTTAAGTGTATAGAAATAATAATCATAGAAACAAAGGCGGTATTATAAAAGCTAATTAAGTAAGTAGACAAACATTATTATTACAATTAATTTTACATTATAAAAAATTCTCATTGACAATTTCAGCTTCTACATCTTATAAAAGTTTCTTTCTCTCTCTCTATCCTTTTTTTAATGTTACTGCACTTTATTATAAGTCCTTTGTTTCATTAACTTTTCATAATAGCTCTTTAATTTCTACAGTATATAGTATATGTGGATTGCTGTATATATTCAAGGGAAAGTCGATTAATTTTCTATGGAAGGTAATTTACAATTGCTGTATGCAATACTTTCCACTTAGTATTCACTAATGATCTTTTGTATCAAGTTTCTTTATTGGAACTGAATTCAAACATATGTACTAATAATGAATTTGCTTCTTTCGCTATGCAATTTGCAAATGAGAAGGGTAAGAATTTACTGAAAGCAAGTGGCTTGTATTTTTCTGAAGCTTTAAAAAAAGATGAAATTATCAAAATACAATAGGAGATCAGATTTGAAAGATGTTAATGGGAAAATCCTTCTATTACTATCACAGTTAATGTGATCCTTCAGAGGCCAACATTCTAATTGAGAAGTAACAAGCTGCAATCATATTCACAGAAGATTGTCGAAAAATATTGAATAAACAACTTTAAGTAGATATAAAAATAAAATTTGTGCCATAAAATTCCTTAATATTATGTGAGAAATACATTAGAATTTTAATTTTTAAATTTAATTAATATTTGCAAAATATACCCTTGGTGAGTCTCTAACATCAAAAAGTAATTTGTATTAGTCAGACAAATCTTTATATACTGAGAAAGAAAATTTTTGCTGAGTAACTAAAAAAAAAAAAAATCTTTTACATAGGCTTTCAGAACAACAACTTTCATCTCTGATATATCTATTTACTTTGTGCATTTCTTGTCCATCGGAGCTAATTTGCAGTCTTCAAGATCACTTAAAGAGTTCAACATAAGGTTACCAGGCTATAAGGTTATAAATTATTCACTTTTTAGAAAACTAAGTAAGAAAAAAGTTGAGACGTTTTACAAAATGCAACCAGTTCAACAATTTCGTTTTTTGCTCTTTCAGAATAACCATTGCAATAATACACTGTATATGTGGAAGATCAGTATTGAAAAAAGGGAGAAACAAAATAAATAAATGTTCATTTAGCATTTTCTTAACATGGGCTAAAACTCCTATATTTCTTCACTGAATGCTTTCCTTTCATTCGCTTTCTTTTTTTATATATCTAGTAAACCAAGTTTTATGACTATTTTCGATTTATTATATTCATTGCCTGCAGAAACAAAAAGGGTTTTGTTTTGTTTTTGCACTTCAAGAAAATTAAGCATTTTTAAGGTGATTTAAAATGTTTTTCACATTTAAGCACTTTTTAAGTCCTTTTCATTATGCTACACACTCGGAAAGCACCTACTTATTTGAAAAATATTGAGGTGAAAAAAAAGTGCAATAGAATAAATCCCTGCATTAACATTAAACAAATCCTCTATATAAATAAAAATGAATGTTTGTCCATATACCTCTTGTGCATGGCCGTATCGCTCATTCGATCCCGAATAAAGTTTGAACACATATTACTTGCATTTACGGGATGGTTATAGATATAGTAAAATTATATAATCTATATAAATAAAAATAAATGTTTGTCTGCAAGTTTCTTATGCGCTTCCATACAGCTCATTTGATTCTATCCAGTTCTGTGCTGGATGCTTATGAGTCAGATACTCAAGAAATTTGTTTCTGCTAAAGACGGAAAAACCTCGGAAAAAAAAAAGTTGGCTATCCGAAAGCTCTTGGCTAATAAAGTTATAGTGTATAGATATAAAATATATAGATATAAAATTTCAAACAATATCAAATTATTTCTTCTGTGGGGCAGCAATGTGCCAGGCACCAGCTAGTTCTATATATAAATTTAACAACTCATTTTATAAGAGCTATGATATGATTTTAAAACTGAAATTCTGTATCATATATAAATTAAAATGCTAAAAGATTGTCTTAAAAGTTGTTAAATGAGGGAAATGTTCTTTATATATTATTGTGAAATTAAGAGCCCATCAAATAGAAAAGAAACTGTCGTGCCCTTATCAAAAAATCCTAAACAACCTCTAGTCAGAAATTTTATATATATATATATATATATATATATATATACATATATACACACACACAATAAATAGGAGAAAAAAATTCGTGCAGGCCGTAAAATTATATTTAATTGCAATTCCTGGGTATTTCATATTAATCTGTTGAATAATGACTGTTTTACATTACTTGAAAAATCACATTTTTTTCCAGTAATAACATTAAAATAAAATCAAGTAATTGGCATATCAAACAAAACCAAATATTTTAAATATTAAATCTGATATGAACATAAAAAATTCTCAGAAAAATAATCAAGTATTCACTTATGTAAAATAAAAGCTTTCCAGAAAAGAACTTGTTTGCTGATATTCCTTTTAGATGAACTACATAAATAGCTATAAGTCTAAGAAAGATTTTTTCAACTAAGTTGGTTGCTTTACTAAGCAACCATAGTACTTGCATCATTAACCTTTTTAACTTATTCTTAAGAACTATTCTTTTTATAGACAAAAGTCTGGAAATCAGAAATGTTTTCTCAATCAGTTTTTAAATTGTTGAAAATAAAACTACTTACCCTGCTACGCAGGAAATCAGCCAAATTTCTACGTGTATAGTTAGCAGCAGCTGTAGGTGATAACTCATAACCTAATTGCAAAAAAACAATTATGAAATCAAATAACAAAAGATTAAAATTCAATTTATAAAAAAAAATTAAATTAAAGTAATGGGAAAAATTTCCATTAAAAATTATTTTTCAATACAATATAAAATTCATTTCAAAGTATCTAAAAACCACACATGTTAAAAATGTTTTACAATAGCAATTTGAAAAAAAAAAAAGAAAAAAAAGGAGGTACTACAATCCTTTATCAAAATTTAGCTAAGAATGAAAGAAACAATCACCATTTCTCATTTTATAGAGTTGAATATTTTTAGCAATAAATTCAGCAAATTGAATAGTATCACCAGGTTCTCCACAAACTGCCATCAATAAGTGATCACCCAGCTTATACATCTTATCCTCATCTGCAGAGAATAAAACAACATTTAAAATAATGTTTAAATCTATATTTTGAACAATTAATACAATAGTAAAATATTTATCAACTGAAAACTGAAACAAATTTGTCATGTAAATAAATTTTAGTAAAACTGAGCAAATCAGCACCAAATTTTATCTCAAAATTAAAAAAGTTTGCTAACCATAATCATAATACCATTTTTTGAGTTGCAGCATTTCAGAATAGATTTTCAAAGAAAAATTCAAGATTGTTAATACTATCATGCAATTTAGTTGATAAAAAAATGCAAAAGTATTAAAATTAAAACTGCCATAACAAATAAAATTAAAATCTCACAAATGGAGATATAAATTTTTTTTATATAAAATAAATTTCAATTCATTTAACATTTAAATAATATCATAAAGCTTAAGATTTCTGAAATTAGGATCAAACCCTTTTCACAAAAACTAAATTCAATAAATATTACTTCCATAAATTACTACAAGATACAATTGCAATGTTACCATTAAATTCCTTTCACAAAGTTTTAGTAGTTTAAAAATTTGAAAACCATCAAGAGGAAATAATTTATAAATTAGCAGGGTAGATAGTTACATTAAAATGAAATTATAATAACCGTAATAATTCCTGAATGATAATACAGAAATATAGAATCAAAAATTTGACAATGCCATTATGTAGAGGATCAGTATACATATTAATTAATATTATAAAAGAATTTCAAGACACAAAATTATGCATATCAAACAAAAATTTATATTCATAATTTTAAAAGAAGATATTTTTTCTAAAAGATGAGAAGCAATGAATAGCTCAAAATCATTGTTGCACATGACCGGCACTTATTAAAAATAGTATGTCATACGTTGCTTATAACAATTATCAGTAAATATTCAAAAAGTAGTTAATATTACACATCAGATAGCAAATATTTCATTTTCAATTCTTCGCTTTTTAAAAGGGGAAAAAAAGCAAATTTACCTTTTTTAACGACCACAATGCTATGACAAACATTTCTATCGGCAGCAACAATAACGAAGTCTTTGAAAGCAATACCTATCAAACATTCCATCTTCAAAGCTAATAATTATATTAGTATAAATCAATTAATTGTTATAACTGAGCATTTATTCAAAATTCAATTATCTGTAGTCTTGACAATCTTCCTAACAACATCAATGAGAAACACTTTTTAGTACCTCTTCTTCACATCAGCATGATTCTGCACTTCATTCCAAAAATAATAACGAGTCCGATAGCGCCACAATCTCAGCTTTGTCATGCTTGTGAAAATATAATTTAAACATTTTAAAACTAATAAGTATTCATGAAATAAAAATAATAACTAGCTATAAATATTTCTAGGTCATTAAATTCACAAATTTTAATTTCTCAATATTTCCCCTAGTGGTGATTACTAGAAGTAATGATAGCAAGAACCTTCACCTTTGTTTTAAATAAATGAAGTATTCGAATTGTCCAAAATCTTTTAAACTGCTCTACCGGTAGTGAATCTGAATCTTCGCAACTGGTAAGTAAATTCTTGAATACGAGATATAACTTTCGTTTTTAAAAAGAAAATAGTGTCGTAATCACTTTAATTTGAAGATGAGCTAATTATAAAAATACACGATATATTCTTATAAAAGTTACTTGAGAAGTGTTTAATTTAATGTATCTTAAGTTGCCCACGCACTATATTACTAAACCTTGAATGAAATGTTTTCCATATAAAGCTATTAAATTCTACATCCCTATTAGGAATTATTTTATTTTGTAATCTTATAATCACAGCTCTATTTTTTTCAAATCTCTGATTGCTGCAAGTTATCAGTCACGAAAAATATAGACAGGTGGCCTGTGCAGTAAGTTTACTTCATGTTTGTTATAAACTGTCATTTTCTGACAAACTAATCTGTTTAGTCATATGATAAATTGTTATCTGTTTGTTGAATACTTACATCAAGATGCTTGTCATTAATTTAAAAAAGTGGAATGTTTTATTTCATTTGAATAAGGATAATTTGAAACTTTTTACATCAATATTTTAAGCAGATTCGTATTTTCGATTTTGAAATCAGCTTGTAGATTTTGTACAATAATTTTTTTCAACGAAGTCGATACAAAATGCATAAGTTTGTTACTATGTTATTTTTATTATTGGAATTTTATGTACCTTGATAAGTTTCTGTTTGTCGGTATTCCTTAACCGGGATTTTTGTAGTAAATGTAATTTGATTTATCAGTTTAATAAATATGTTTCAATTTCTTAGTATTAATTAATAATTTTCATTATATTGTTAAGCTTTTTAATTATTATTTAGATTCAATCATGACAGAACGAGAACCAGTTATATGTGTTAATGTGTACTCTACTAGTGCAACTGCTGACAATCTCAGCCGTCATGAAATGCTTAATTGGGTAAATGAATGTCTTCAGAGCCAATATACAAAAATTGAAGAACTATGCTCAGGTAATATTGACCTTGAATCAAATTTATTATTATTAATTGAAGTCTCAAATTATTTGAATGACCTGAATAATTGCATTAAAGTCTAATATTATTTTATATATTTATTTTATATTTATGTACTTCAGTATAGAATAAACATTGATTACTGCTTTTTTTTTTTTTTTTTAAAAATTTTTTATTTTTTTTTTTTTTATTAAAAAAAAAATTTTTTTTATTTTTTTTTTTTTTTTTTTTGCACATAAATTTTTAAGTATTTACTTTGTGATAAACAAAAAGTTTGCTCAAGTTACATTTGTATATTTTATCTCTTAATTATGTCAAGTAGAATTTGTTGATTGACTTGCAAAGTTAAAACTTATGTGGAGAAGCTGAAAAAATACTTATCTCCTATTCACATAATTCAAAGAAGAAATCTGAAATGCCAATGGAATACTTCACGATTTAATACATTCTACTACATTTGTATTTTCTATTTAATTAAACTTTTACACTAGTAAATAAAATGGGATATAAAATGGTATACATAGAAGTTAAAATATCTCATGAACAATATTTAGATTCAAATTATTGGTATTATATTCATTACCTAGAGTGGTAAAAAGAGGGAAATGCTGTAATATATAGCATTTGTACCTCATATAAAATGTTCTTTATTTTTGGAAATTCATTCACTCCTTTATTGAACATTCTTGATAAACATAAAAATTACTGTTTAATGTAAGAATAAGTCAGTCTTATACGAAAAAATTAAAAGTATTTAAGTGAATTTCATAATTGTTTTGAATAAAAAAATTTTTATTTTTTAGCACGAAGCACTTCGTAAAAAATATACAATAATCGTTATACAGTTGTAATTTGTACTATTGCTCTGTTTAATATAAAATGGGGTAAAACTTAAAATGGAATTATACTTTAAAGAATTTATATTTTATTAAAAATATGTATAATATTAGTCATCATTTAAATTATATATTTAAAGTTTGATTAATTAAGTGTAAGCTATCTTGACTCCTTAAAGAGACAAATTTTTGAAAAATCCTTCAAATGAGCTTTTTTCTGAATCAATTTAATTCTAAATAAAGAAAAATATTAAGATATTTTGCTATTTGAGGTTCAGTAAAAATAGGCCAGTTTGAGTGAAAAAAGTAATGAAAACTGCGATAAAAATTATATACAGTTAATTCTATATTGCATGCTCAAAATATTTTTTTATGCAACATATCTGCAGCTATGATAGAAAAGGAATCTCTGTATTTTCAGAAGAAAAAAATTATGCTTCTTTAATTACTCTATGTTTAAAATTTTATTAAATTCACCATAGAAAATACCAGTCCTATCCAAAACAGAATACATTCTTTTCACAACGATTGCTTTTATAAAATTTAAAGTAATGTACATTCAAAATTTTAAGATAATAATTTCATTATTATCTTGATTTAGTTTTGAGATAGTTTTGCATCTGAAAATTTTTACGAAATGCATGGTTTTCAAGAGGAAATGAATTTAAGTTTTGATTTGTCTTTTATTAAAATATATATATATATATATATTAATCTTTGATGAAAGTTCTCCACATTTGTAAGATATATATTTCTTTATAAAAATTTCATAATTTTTTCTATTTGGCTGCTTAAATTTTTTTCAACCAGCTTTTGTTTGATTTAAGACTTTTTTTATGTAAAGACTGTAATTATTGAAGCTAATGTATTCTTGTATATTTATTGATCAGGAATTATTTCCTATTTATTAAAACTGATAATCAAAATTAATGAAAACATCTGAGTTCACATACTCAGAACTTTTCTCTTGAGTAAAATCTGTAAATAAGAAGAATTGGATGCCCCCCCCCCCCCTACTCTTGATGGTATAGGTCCAATATGTTGGATCAGTCCTTAATTTTTCCCGATGTTCGAAAAAAATTGCCTGTTACATAAGTGGGCACTTTAAATGTCTTTTATTTTCTCTTGGTTAAGAAACGAAAAACCTTATTTTTGACTTTCCTTGTTTTTGACTTTCTTCTTGTTAACGGATTTTTGGATTTGGTCTAAGTCAGACTATGGAGATAAGCAACAATGTAAAGTTTGTAATTTGATGTGTGTTACTAATCAAAATTTCACTCAAAAACTCTTTTAAATTCTAATATATATTTTGAGTTCTATTTTATAAGTGCTTTTTAAATAATTATTGATCACATTTCATGGAAGCATCTGTATAATTTAGATTAATTATCTGTTGTTTATAACCTTTAAGAGTATTTACATAATATTCTGAATGCATAAACCACACGAATTCTTAGTACATGCCATGGTAAGGCCTAACTACCTATATTTCCTAATAAATCCTTGTATAATTTTTGCACCAATATTTTTTCTTTATGCTTTGAGGATTTATTTTTAGTATGACATTCATTGCTTGAAATTGGGGTATGGCTTTAATATTGTCCTATCCCAATTTGTTACAAAAAGCTCTATTTCCTACTTTCTGAACACACTTTAAAAGCAGAGATCAAATTTTCTGACAGCTATAAAAAATGTACTGAAAAAAAAAAATTCACATTTAAGTCAAAGTGTTTCTCATTACATGAAATGTTTTTTGGAAGTTGCAAAAAACTATTCTTGTAACTTTAATAGAAACCGGAACTTAATTTAAATCTATAATTTGCTATCCATTATAAATTACTATTAAATGCTCTGAGTAGGCAAAGCATTAAAGTTAAGAGCACTTATCTTAATTAATTATCTAACATTGGAAAATCAAAGTTTTTTTTTTTTTTTAATTATACGAGAACATGTTGTTTTAGTTTAGCGGATTTTGAAGCTTGAAATCATGTTGACAATGAAGTATAAACGAGAATTTTATCTTCACTGCCAAAAAAAGTTTTAGGGCTTTCATTAATCTCGAAAAAAAGAATTAAAATAAAGATTGGCTTTTTAAAAGCTCACATATGTGCAATATGTCATAAATTTTTAAACTGGTTTTTCAGTTTTCAAATTTTTCGTAGCTGGCAAAGTTTTAAAGCTCACATCAATCTCGAAAGGTGAAAAGAAAAAAAAAAAGCATTATATATATTTTAAAAGTTTATCCATGCACATTAATATAATCATGCAATTAAAAAAATATTCTTACATAACTTGAAATCTGCTTTAACAGATATATATGTATGTATATATATTTATGTATAATATACCAAAATTAAATTATTTTCAAATGCTTAATATGCATCCACAGAAGATGCATCTGTACTTGAAAGAATATCATTGTACATGAAATTTCATATTTGTTGATCTGCAGACAATTTAATTACCTATTTTGAAACATTGTAAGGATAAGTAGTAAAAAGATTAAACGATGCTCTGTCAGAAAACAATGAAAATCCAAATGAAATCACAACAAACGGATGCTTTTTAAACATAAACAATATTCATAAACAGGAGTTACTGCTACTTTTTCTAGTAGAGAAATGGCTCAAAACCTTTCTAAAAATTACATGGCTTACTGATAAAACATATATAATACAGTAAAAGCTCATTTATAAGATTCGACCCAATTCCTGTATAAAATTTCTTTATTTGTGGATCTAATAAATTCATACAAAATAATAAAAGGATTCCAATAGGTATCCAACCTAATATCCTTTGTAAATGCCATCAAATAGACTTATAAAAAAAGTAAAATAGATCTTATTACAATTTTGCCTAAAGTATGTTATTAAATGATATCGCCGAGGACTTTGACATAAGTGGCGATCAGCGTTTCTCAGAATGTAAACAACAGAATTTAGACTTTAAAGCACCTCTAGTTTTGTAAGTTATTTAAGAAAATATTCTTTATTTAAAATGTGTTTACAAGATTTTCATTTAACAAAGGCAATATAAAATACATCAGTTAAATGTCAGTTTTTATTAAATATTGTAATCCTTAAATATGGATATTAATTTATTATCTACTTGTTGTACTCTTTATTATAAAATAAAATATAGAATATTCCTTACTAAAATTCATAGTAAACTTTTCAGTCTTTCTCTTGATTATTGGAAATTTGATAATATGGTGGATTTTTTTTTCTTTAAAACTTGAAGTGGAAAATTATGAATTTCAATCTGTTGCATTTGATTTTTTTCTTGAATTGCTGTTCATTTTTATGTCTGTTATTACAAACCCAATCAGCTATCTTATAAATCAATTTATCACTTCCAAAACTGTGATCTTGAAATTAGACAAATTTAAAATGAAGTAAAATACTAATTTATGATTGACTCAAATATATAGAAAGTTATCATTTTAGACCATTTATTTTGGGAATACGATGAATTTATGCTATAACAGCATGCAAATGCAACTTTTTACTTTTATTATTATTAAGTTTATTTCTTGGTCACTTAGATTTTGTTTTCTATATTACTTTGAGATGTGCATGCTATACAAGTTCAAAATACTATTTTCATAGCTTCTTCCCCCTCTCCCATCTCTCCTTTTCTACCCATTTTTGGATTTATTTTACCATGGCTTAAACAACAAGATTTTGATAATAAAAAAAATTCTTTCTCTTTTCATGAAATTATGAATAAGTCTTTAAAAAAAAGTCCAAAACTGCTCCTTCAAAACAGAATATATATAATGTAATAATTTATTGTAGATTGCATTGTGTGACATGTTTGTACATTTAATTACTTAAGTGAATTTTTAACTTTTCCTTTGTTATGAGTATTTTGATCATATGTGTGCTATTTCTTTTTTAAGACAAAATTTTTGCCCATTTTTATTTAAATTGTGATATTTTATTCTTTTAGGTGCTGCTTATTGTCAGTTTATGGATATGCTTTTTCCTGGTAAGATATTTAATTACTATTTACTTATAAAAATGTTAATTTAAAAATACATATGTTTTTATACTGCTAAAATGTTTTCTTTTCTTGCATGTAACATTCTAAGTATCAAAATGTTAATATTTGTTATTTATTAATGAATTTCATTTTTTAAGATTTTTATTAATGATGATTGCTGTTATTTAGTAATAATTTTAAACATTTTTACTATCTTATTCATATATATATTTATGACTTTTAAAACCTGAGCAAGTTAATTTTGAATTCTGTAAAGTTTTTCATAATTTCCGAAATTGATTGATGTTTTAAGTATTTCAAAATCTATTTTCAGGTAGCATATCTTTGAAGAAAGTCAAATTTAAAACCAACCTTGAACATGAATATATCCAAAATTTTAAACTTTTACAAGCAGCATTTAAAAAAGTTGGTGCTGATAAGGTATGATATTTCCTCTATTTTTAAAAATTCTATTTCAAATATGAATTGAGTTTTTATATATATATATATATATTGTGCTACTTTGCAGTATGAAGAAATACTTTGTTTAATATTAAGGTATTCTGTAAGAATGCATATGAAATTTTTATAGTATTCTATATAAATATATAATTAATAATCCATAATTCTAAAATACTCTGGAATTTTATTTAAAAAGATTTTTTTAATCTTATTAAATTAGTTCAGGTTAAATATTTTATTGAAATTTCTTCTTCAGCATATACCAGTGGATAAATTAATCAAAGGAAGATTTCAAGATAATTTTGAATTTTTGCAATGGTTTAAGAAGTTTTTTGATGCTAACTATGGTGGTCAGGATTATAATCCCTTGGATGCTAGAAATGGAATAATGATTGGCACGGAAGGGAAAGGAGGAGTTAGTAATAAATCGGGTTCCACAAGTCGTCTTGCACCTAATACTAATGTGAAATCAATTGCTCGTGCAGGTAAGTTTCCATCTTCATGTTTTTTTTTTGAAAATTTATGGTTGATATAACTCAATTTTTAGCTGTTTAGTCAATAAATATATTTTATAAAATCTTGTATGCTTCTTTATCTTAAGGTAGGTGTTATTTTCCATAAATCTTGAACGAGTAGAAGCAGCTATTTTGACTGTCTTTTGTAAATAGTTATTGAAATCACTTTTTTATGGAGCAAATTTTTATAAATCATAGAATTTAATTTTACAATGTCATCTTATTTTCTTCTTTGGTACATGTCGGATTATTTATTTTGTTTGAATGTATTTTTCCTCTTTTTAGAGTTTCTATTATTTAAGCATTTTATAAATTCCACTCTATAAATAAATCCAATTAGCATTAGCTAATTTTAAAGATATAAAAAACTGTTAATTCTTATATTCCTTTTGATATTATGCTCTATCAAGTCTCATATTATCTCTGCTCTTGCAATTTGGTCGATTTGTTTTTGGATAGATATGAGAACACATACAACAAATATTTTGAATAAACAAAAGTTATTAAGCCTGAGATTATATTCTCTTTCTCTCTCTCTTTTGAGAATTATGGTAAGTGGGCAAAGTATCTTTCTTTGAAAAATAGTTGCTCATTTATCAGTGTTTTGACTTATTTTGTGTGACCTTCAGAAGTCTTTTAACTCCTCTGTATTTGAGATTATGCAATAAATATCTCATGATTCTATGAATCGATTTGATATGTCTTAACACAAAGGCTGTTGAACATTCTGTTTATCTGGATGTTAATGTCTTCTGTTAATCACTCTGAATACCCAGTGAATGAATAATGAAAAAGTGATGAACAGCTCAATATGTAGTCTAAACCCACTTGCTCTGCAAATTTTAGTGGTGCTTCTAGGGCAAAGATTTTCCTGCAAGAGGTCAAACATGTTACATAAAAAGTTGTGAAGAAGAACTATAAATCGATTAGAGCTAAAGAAATGACCTGATGTCATTGAAACTCTTTTAGGGCTTTAATATATATGTATAATATAAAAAAAATTTTGATTCTATTGTTTTCCTTTTAATTTGGCATTTTTTATTAATTTATATATGTGTGCATGTGTAAGCACTTAATTTTTCAAAAGCAAAATGGTGTTTTGCAAACAGTGAAGAGACTTTCAATTTGTTGAAGTCATTTTATTTCATCTCAGAGAAGCAGGTATGTTTATGAACAAGAAGGAGTAGAGAGCATACATAGAGAGAGGAATGTGGAAAAGCCCTTGAACATTTTATCCCTGGTCTTATAAAACATAGGGAACATGAGATACTGATGGGGAATATATTTTTTTGCTGTGCTAATACAATGATATTTAAACAAGGATTTTCTCTGTATGCACACAATCCAAGGAAATGAAAACAGTGGGATTTTTTAAAAACTCATTGTTGTCAGTGGTATTATGCCTTTCCATTGGGACTGTGGGAAAGTAAGATTTTTATTCAATTCAGGAATTTTACAAAGCTTCTGTTGAATTAATTGGATAATAAGGAATGGAATTAGGGAAATAAGAGAATATTCTATAATAAAGTTAATATTAACTAAAATTAGGAAATTAATTCAGTTATTATATATATAATATATATATATATATATTTCAGGAACAGTTTGAGTCCCAGACAAAAGAATTATTTTTAAAAAATACATGTTTATTATTGCAAAGAAACATCCATTTTAAATTCAAAATCTGCAGTGAATTCATTGATAGGTGCTGATACAACATTCAAAGTTTTTGCAAGAAAAATTCTGAAATTGTTTTGGAACTTAGTTTCCCATAAAATAGTACTTTTTTGGATTGTCATAGGTAAATTAAATAATGAGTTGAAAAATTATATGAGTCTTATAATTACATGTGAATAACAGAAGATTTGTAATTAGGATACCATTAGAATGTTGGATCCTGCCAATAAGCTATGTCAAAAGGAACTCAAGAAAGTAACAATAATTGTTTTGAATTCTATTTAATGGGATGCAGAGGAAAGTTGTATTGTTTCATTACCTTCATCATTCATTGCTTTTAAATAAAATTTGGTCAAAAGAAAGCTAAAAAGCATTAGAAGAAAGAAGGTCTAGTTGAAGAAATAATTCTTGAAGATGTGGATAACTTTGGCTACCACTGTCTTCTTCATTGCCCTATCTTAAAAGATGACTCTACTATAAAGATCAGACTGGTTTTCAATGGTCACCTAGTTAAAGGATCAAACCTTGTGCAACTCATTCTTTCTTTTTAAGTTTTTAATGAGAAAGTATGGTGTCATTGCTAATATTTGTGAAGTATTTCTTCAAATTCAATGGAATGTCAAATGATTATTACCTGTGATTTCTTTTGTGGTAGGAAGGGAATCTAAACTTTATTAAAGTCTACAGGCTTTGTCTTGTCGTGTTTTGAATGAAATCAAGTCCATTCCTATTATGAGGCCTTAAAAGAGAATTTTGTTGAGTCTAAAAGACTTTTCCTAGTTTATCCCTTGTCCTTATCCTTGGTCAAGTTTGGAATATCAAGAATGATACATTACAATGTTAACATTTTAAATGAAGTGGGATGTGAAGTCACAAGTGAAAAGGAGACTCACTCTTTCTAAATATATATATATATAACATAATCTTATTGTTATTACTGCCCCCTTAATTTGTTTTCTAAAATAACGTTACAAGAAAGTTGAAATATTAAGTAATTAGGATGAAAACTTATCAAAAACTGTTAATAAATATTGTTCAGGAATTTAATATATAGGGACTAGAAGTAGTTAGAGAAATTAGCAATAGCAAGATGGATTGAAAAACATAAGAACTCAAAACTTATTTTAAGTGTCTTTTGAATGTTATACAACTACTCTACTTGCATTTTCCTAAGATCAAAAAAAAAAAAAGATAATTATTAATAATTTAGTTGTAACAAGATCTAGAGTAGTCCTTATTAAAGTTCACATTCTTTATCTGAGTAAGTTATGCAGCCTATCTGTTAAAATGCTATAAAACACTGTTGCCTATTATTTTATTATGACGTAGATATTTAAAAAAATAATTTGAGTGTTACAGATTTGAGTTTAGCATATATGAAAGTTTTCCTAAAATAAGTCTTTGGAATGCTGTAGTACTGTTGAAAACTTATCTTTATAAAATTGAAATAATTGACTTTTTTAGATCAGAATCAAACAATAAGTAAGAATGATTCCAATGAGGGACAAATATTTTAAGGGAAAATTCTTCAGTGAATGATGAAAGAAGTCAAAGGCTTGATATTTTGAAGCCCAGCAAGTAGCATCCTTCAACAAATTTTTAAAAAACTATGCATATATAAACTGCGCGTATAAATGATAAATATTGATTAGAAACAACTGAGCAATTCAATTTTCCCCCCTTCTTATACCTTGACTTAAATAATATGCTGAATTTTATCCAATTGAATTATTACCCATTTTAATACTTTGTGTAAAATTGAATTTTCTGAATGTATTTTTACTTATATTGTAGAATTTAATAGGATTGTTTTAAGTACTTTATTTATATATTTTAATAATAATGATCTTCAGCGCCATCTCCTCGAACAACTACAACTGGTTCTAGAATAGCTGCTCAGAGGACAAATCGAATTGCTGCAGGTGATCATCAAAGAATAGATGAACTTACAAATCAGGTGATTTATAAAATTATATACATTGGTAATGTACATTTTATTATTTTTTTGTAGCATATCAGGAAAAAAATATAATTACATTTATAAAAGTTAAAGCTTCATAATTTTCAACTGTACTAACAGTTTATGCGTGAAATAAAAATTGCTTCAAATTAATAGTAATATTCATAATTCTTTTAAAACGTAGTGTAAGTAATTCTTTAAACATAAGTGGGAACGTAAGCAAATGTTAAGCATTCAGTTGCTTTCAAAATGTGTTTTTGTTAATTTATTGCCTATGCATTTAGAGGTTTCAACTATTTCTTGCCTTCACATTTTGAGGCTCTAAAACCTCAAGTGAAAACAATATATTCTTACTTGATAATAAAAGTAAGCTTTGATTTAGAATATGTTTCTATTATTATTTTCTGTTCTGCTTTATATTATTGTATCTATTTTTAAACTTATATAATTGTTTAAACCATTTCTTATATGACATTGTCAATGACTGTAAGAAAGTTTATTTTTCTGAGTTGGGCCATATTGACCAAAATGCTACATATGGGAAGTATATGCAAATAGAACAGCAGGGTTTTAAAGATAAAGTTTCTGACTCCAAAGTTGATTTTGATTTTTTTTTTTAAGCATTTATAAACAATCCATAAAAAAATCTAAATTAAATTGTTTGGGCATAATTTTTGAAAACAAGCTGAATTTTAATTTCTAAGAAATGCTCAGAAACTCTTTATATTAATGTTCTTTGGATTCTGTTAAAAAGGGAGTTCTGGTATATTGGTGTTGAGTATATTATTAGTAATTGTAAAATTGTGAGTCATCTATTATTGATGGTGTCAAAATGTTCTTTACAAGGAAATGGTGAATATTAGTTTGTTATACTCTTGCTCAAAAATAGTGTTCTTGTCATTAATAGGTTGTTTTTTAAGTATGACAAAAAATTTTATAGCTGGATCGTGGAAAAGTTAATTTTTAACAAGAACTATTTTGGCAGTTGTGGAAAGGCATGAGTTGAAATTACATGAAAAAATATTTTGCCTTTTTCTGTAAACCATACTCCTGCTTTGTGTGCTATGAAAAAAAAAAAAAAGATTTGGACAGTTTTTAAATGGTGATTTAACATTAGAATGTAAACTAAGGCCAAGATAGCTTTCCCACATTGATGTTGCAAGTGCTGTAGTGGAAGAAAATTTTAGAATAATGACAGTAGAAATTGCAGAAATGTTAAACTTTCATAATTCAGTAGCATATTGCTTTTTTAAAAAAGCTTGGATTTTTTTCAATATTTGAGTACTCTCATGGTCCTCTTTTTTTAATCTTGCATGTTACATTTAAGAGCCTTTTTTGGAACATGTAGTAACAATTAGAAATGGATTTTTTATAGCTGTCTTCAATGCAAAAGTAGCAAATTATAACACTGAACTCTGGGCTCCATTGTCTTCTATTATTGGGACATCATTAAAATTATTCATTTCATGCTATTCTAATCTGTTGAAAGGGTTAAACCAGACATAATGAGCAACTTGCAGCAATTTAAAAAAATTTTTAAGTAATTTAAAATTTTCTTCCTTCACAATGATGACATCACATGTTTTACAAATGCTGAGAAAAGAGCTGAAATTTAAATGGTAAATTCTTCCAACAGTTGTTCTGCTCCCCTGATACACAATCTGATTATCATTTGTTTTTCTTAATAGGACAGTTTGAGTTACAAATTTTCCAAGGTAGATATACAAAAGCAGTTTCGAACCTTTTTTCAAAAAAAGCAATCATTATTCTTTAAAAATAGAATTTTCAAACATGCGAATTGTTGAGAATCTGTCACAAAGACTAATAACAATCATATTCTGTATCATATCCTTAAACCCTTCGAACCCCTTTACCAAAGAAAAACGAAAAACTAGACAAAATATATATTCTTCTCTTAAGGATAGCCCAGTTGCATTATGTTGTTTTAAATAATGTAGATTTTTCATTTAAGTCTAAAGAAAGTGAATCTAATGATATCCTGAATGATTTTTCTCATGTTTTTTGTAAGTTGTATCAAATCTGTTAGTTGCAGGAATTTTTTTTAATTAAAATATTTCAGTGATGCAGGCAAATATTTCTTATAAAAAAATTTGATATGCCCTACTGATGTGATTTGCTGAGTTTTGACAATTTTTTTTTCAAATGATAAATGTCCATGAAAAAACTTAGAAATTAAATTTCTTTTGCTAGCAAAATCATTGTGCTTTCCTTAGAGAAATTTTTTAAAATGAAGAAGCTGTTGCATTTGATATACACAGAGTCAGAGAAAGAAATATCCTGATCATAAAAAACTTTTCTAATAAGATATTTTTAGTTATGAAACAAATATTGGAAGCTGGAAACAGTAAACATTTCTCTCTTGATTAAACTATCTTTTTGTAATCCAATATGTTTCAATAATTCTTATGTGTATTTGTTAAAAAAAATATCAATCAAAACTATGAGAAATTAATGTATAATTTTTTTCTAATTTAGTTTTCATTCAGAAAACAATTTGTATTTGAATCTTGCATTCTAAAGATCCTCCCCCCCCACACACACACACTTGTTACAGTTAGTTAGTACCCTAGTTTGGTTTTAATCCTAAGTTATCAAATTCATTATTTGAACTGCCTGTTTATTTGTTTATTAATTTATTAGTTAGCAGAAATGAAAGTCACTGTTGATGGACTTGAACGAGAAAGAGACTTTTATTATGGCAAATTAAGAGATATCGAAGTGCTTTGTCAAGAACAGGAAATGAGTGAAGATAAGCAAGCATTTGTTGAACAGATCTTGGAAATTCTGTATGCTACAGAGGTATTGCTTCCTTTTTCTATTCTGTAAAAATATTGCTACTTTTTCTCAAACCTATATTAACTCCAGTGTGCTTAGATTGTCTTTCTTTTAGATTTCATATTATCTCTATAGAATTTATACTTTTGATTCAAAATCTATGTGAAATAAGAACAACTGTTTATTGTTTTGTTTTATGACTCATTCTTATCCCCAAAACCTTAAATTTCTTGGAATTTTTGAGTCACGAGGGGTCAATATTTGGATGAAAGTCAGACTTCTCACAGAAAAAATTCTTGCCTGAGGGGACCCTTGGAAAAAGTTTTCAGGATAAATTTATCATTTCTTTTTGTGCTTAACATTTATTTCTAACTTGTATACATTCATTTGTGTTTTAGATGTAGGAGCAGTAGCACTCTCTAAATATGTTATCTATATCCCTCAATCTCTAAGTACGTTACTAGTTTTGATGCAGGAAAAATTTACATTTTATTACATAATGATGGCTTTTGGGGAGGAAGGGGGGTTAAAGTAGTGCAGTATTGTTGATTCTTAATTCTGAATATTTAGTTTATTTTATGATTTATTCAAAAACTTGTTTTAAACTTCATTAAATTATCATGCTAGTTTTATTTTAATTCTTCGCAAATGATTATATCAAGTTCCATGAAAGGAGAATTATAAAAAGGATTTAATTTATTTGTGAATTAAAAGGTGTTAATGCTTTTCATCACTCATAATGTGACAGTCATGTATTAATTAATAAATATATTAAAATTTATCCTTTTAAACATCACAAATCTTGAAGGTAGGATTTTTTTAAATACATTATGAGGATTGTTTCAGGCTGCTTCTCTCCACCTCCTCCCCAACTTCTGCTCGATTTTAAATACAGGGTGTTATTATTAAAGTTAACCTTTTAGACCTACGTAGTGTTTGCTCTAGAAGAAGGATATCCAAGAAACTTGATACTTAGGTTATATAGATCATAGGGAACAAAACTTTGCAAAAAATATAAAAACTAATCAAATTTCAATTTCCAGGTGAGAAGGCAGCACATCAAAAACAAAACAAAAAAAAACACAATTTGGAACTTAAAAAATTTATTTAATTACAGTATGTGTTTAATGTGCATCCCATTTATGTCAAGAACATGTTCAAAGTGTGTTAAGGTGTAATCAACAGTGGTAGGAAGGGTTTCTCTAACAATTTCAGCAACATGACATGTTATGCTTGCTTTCAGTTCATGCAGAGTCCATATGCTTCCTCTATAGACACAATCTTCCAGGAATCTCCACATCCAGAAATCATAGGGATTCAAGTCCCGAGAACATGGAGGCCGGGCATTTGGAAAACTTCTGGAAATTGCCAGTTGATTTTCAAAGTGGGCATGAAGCGATGCTGTCACTGGTCAAGTAATGTGGGGTGGTGCACCATCTTATATGAAAGTATTCTCTAACTAAACATTCTTGTTTTTGTAATGCAGGAATGAGTTGCTGCTGAAGAAGGTAGCAGTAACAGGCAACTGTAATGGAACACTTTTGAAAGCCATCAAGTGTGTTCTAAAAAAATAAGGGACCAAGAATGAAATCAGCATTAAAACTACACCATACAGTAATGTAATCAAGACTGCTCATGCACATCGTTAGGAATTGCAGTACCTTATATGCAACAGTTCTGCATATTTACTGCTTCGTCTAGGGTAAAATGAGCCTCTCCGACCATAAAATGTTTCAAGGCCATGAATTGTCACCGGCTATTCTGGCTATAAAAAGTCTAGCAAATTGATTTTGTCTCATTCAGTCTGCAAGATTCAGCTCTTGCCCATGATGGATCTTGTATAGATACCACTTTACAATGGATGAAAAACCTTTTGTGCTGCAGACCAAGGGAGAGACAAATCATGTACCACCACTTGAGCACTTGATGAAGAATATTGCAAATTGGATATTCTTTCGACCATGGCAAGAGCGACTTCGTCCGTGGTTTCATTTGAAATCATTTTCCATCATCTTCCTTGTACCGTACCTAACTCTCCAGTCTTTTCAAATTTAATATTTTTCAAAGCCTACTTGGGCATAAGCCCAGGTTGGCTTTGCACCGATGTTCTCGCAGTGCAACTGACAAATTGCTGCTATTCTAATAAAACAACTTTATCAGTAAAGCTCTTCCTGCCTTCTCTAATGGCATAATTAAAAATGATTTTGCAGCAATGAGTACTTGCTTTCTAAACTACTCTAGATTTGTATAATGTCTTTTATTGTTCTTAAAATATACCATCTATCAGCCGAAATTAAAACAAATTTGCTGATTTCTTTTCCCCTTGATCCATACAACTTAAATATCAAGTTCCTTCAACATCCTTCCACTAGAGTGAACACTACGCAAGTCTAAATAAAGTAATAATCGGTGTAAGGTATAATCGCCCGATATACATGTGAAACACCCCTGCAAAATGATGTCCTAAAAACCATACTTTTTTATGTAGATAAGTATTTTAATAAAACCTTTAGGTAACCTACTTAATTGAATTTTTTATGGCCTACTTCTCTTATTTGTTAAAGCACATAATTTTTTTAAAATCTTATAGGATGGTTTTGCTGTTCCTGATGATGTTCCAGAAGATGGTCTGCCATCTCAGAATGATGAGGATGAATATTAATTCTGAAATTTCATGGGGGATAGTGCTTAAGAAAATAAACTTGGATATCTCTGAAGACATTCTTTCATTTAACACGCTGTTTTAAATTTTATGAAGATTGTTGTAGTGTTATTTGCACACACTAAAAATTACTTTACCACCCTCAGTAATCAACCATAGTGATCTCTCCTTTATCTATTTGCTCTCCTTTAAAAAGAAAAATACTGTTATGTTTCATGGCTTGTTCCAAGAAGCCTGGTGGACTTAATAAAAATTGCATTTATGGAGAGTTTCCTTATAGTGGTACTTGGATTTTGCATTCTTGTGAATGCTCAACTAACAACTTTAGAGGTGGCTTTATCCCTTCTAGCTGTCGCCTGTCTGTGGAAATTATGGAATAATGTTCATGTTATGCAAATGTATTTTAACTAATTGTTAATATTTTGAAGGTTAAAAAATAGAAGTGCTTTAAAGTGCTTTTTGAGTGATATTTATTAAAACTGGTTATACTTGTATTTTCCCCCTAAGAAGTTGATATTTTCACTAATGAATTTCTTCTATTATATCTTTGATTTTTTTTAATTAAATTTTCTATGTGATTTATTACTTAATTCTTTTACTTTATTATATTGGCATATGTTTTGATATGTGAAGTATTTTACAAAGTTGTGTTGTAGAATACATTTTATGAAAATAGCATCTATAGAAATTTGACTTTATTTCGTCAGAGTTTATATATGCATGTTTTTTAAATAGGAGCAATGTAGCTCAGGTATTGGTGTACTCCATTACTATGAAAATTATGTAAGAAAATTTTGTGTTTAAGTACGTAATAGTTATTTTTTTAACCTTCTGAAAGATTTAATGATACTTAATATTTGAAATATATATAATAAATCTAAATTTGTGGCATATGAGTGGTGTTTATATGTATAATATACATTTGTAAGAAAAAAGAAAGCTACCTTACAGAAATATGTGGCATGAAGTATTAATTTCTCTGTCAGTTTTGCTTATACTCCAATTGAAAGAATAAAATTAAATTTTGAACAAGCCAGGGAAAAGGGGATCTGTTCATAAGTTATATGAAAGGCTTAAAAATTCTCTGAGCAGTGCTTAATTATATAAATTCCTAATATATGTTAGATTAAATAAATTCAAGCTTGATAAATTTTAATAGGACATTAAGAAATGTTTTCAATTGGTGCATTTTGCATTGAATTTAAATGTGAAATATTGTCAAATATAGTTACCTTTACAGTGATTTAACTTATGAAGGTGCCAAGCTATGTAATTGCTGAAATTAGCATTCGCTATGAATTTCTGCAAGACTAAGCAATTAGAAGTTTCAAAGTATTTTCCAATTACCTTTTTCTTGGAACTTTTTTTTTTTAATCTAAAATTTCTTTTGACTGTGCCATGTTAGAACTAAGAAAAATATTCATAAAATTATGCTTTAAGGTCAAAATATGAGCTTATTAGAATTCCTTTAGTTTTCAACATTTTAGAAAGTTTAGTAAGAAATTGTTTTCACTAAGTTCTTGCAGTATTCTTGATTGTACATCATATTACATAAAAATGTGTCTTACTTGATTTTATTTCTCAAAAGTTTTAGGAAAAAATTGCAGAAATTTTATATTTTTCATTATGTTGTACTGCTCGGGCTGTTAGACTTTATTCAAAATTACCTGTATTCCTTTCCATATCATGCAAGTTTCTTTTGGCTTAAACATTCCATGTTTGCTTACCTGATTTTACTTAGACAAATTTCCTTAAAATATGAACATATAAACATGTTTGTTATATATTACAATGGTTCCTAACATAATTAACCTTAATTTTAATTACTTTAGTTGTGTTTTTTCTTCTTATTTCATATCTGAAAATCATTTTTCAAGTTCATAGGTACTACAAAATGTTTCCATTCCCTTGTAGTATTTGTTGATCTGAAAATTATCCAGTGCACATTATTAATTTGTATTTGATTTGCTACCAACCTGTATGGTTCAGAGTTATTTTTAAATAAAACAGCTGTGCAGCGCTTACAAACTTTGTATTTATTGTTCATTATTTTTATATTTGAAAAAGGAAATGGTATAAAGACACCTTGAATTTTGTAAATGAAGGCATTTTCACTTTTAGGAAGTTGATTGCTTGAATGGTAAATATACGGTTGTCAGTTTTTTAATTACACTTTGAAGTTGTTTTATAAACACTAGGCCAAATGCCTACAAAGTTAATAATAGAGAGATATTACTAATCTAACTAATAATTTGATGATATAACTATTATGAACATAAACTAATGCGATTAATTCAACAATTTTCTTGTGGTGTTGAATTAATTTACTTTATTCCACTGGAAATTTATCTAAAATTATGTCATTGGAAATCATAATATTTACATTTAAAACCTCTTGAATACCTGTTTAAGTGCATTTCTGATTATAATTAGAAAGCAGAAGTGATTTCTTTCAAAGTTTCATAAAAAATGCATCTTTTATTACTATAATTATATTCATAGCTTGCTGTTGTTTTCCAATTCCTGTTATATTGTAGTACATTATTAATACATAGTGCACTAAGAAACTTTAAATCCTTCTCTTTATATAGGAAGAGCAATATTTTAAGATAAATCTACTCTCAAATGTCGAAATATTAGGCTAACTATATTAAGCAGGTAGAAGTTTTTTAATTCCTCTTTTACACCAAATTATTAGTATTTCCTAAACATTGATGTTTTGAATAAGCTGGATTTTAAACTTTCTATCATGCTTCCAAACTGTTCCCAGAGATCTGCAATTGATATTTCAATATAAACTTTGTTCTATCGATATTATAATAGTATTATTTGTAATATTTTCATCAAAATGCAAAGAGTCGATTTTTTTTATGAATTCATTTTTGGAACTATTAATATAATAAGATTTTTAAAAGGTCTTTTTTTTTCCTAATTAAATGAAAGCTTTGCAAAATAATAAAGAATTTTGTTTTGTTATAAAAGTAAGACAAACACATCTTTCGCGATTTAAAAAAAATATCTGTCACTATTATTTTAAATTGATATGGTTTACGATGTAACAAAGCAATGAATGCATTTTAAAAGTTTAAAAAAAACATGCGAAATTATCAAAAATTTTGGAATTTCCGTCTTTTCTGATTGATGCAGTGTTCCATACGAAACAAACAAAATGCAAAGTACAATCATCACAAAATTCAACTAGTGTACGTCTATAGGTTATCTACTTTTTGTTGTTATTGGAGTTTAAAATTTAAAGGATAGTGCCCTGCTGAAGATCAATCTTATGTCCACTAGTTTTAGGCAGTGACATGTGCATAAAACACTAGTTTTATATCACTCTCTAAAGCTATATGAATGGCAAAAATAATACCGTGTCCTAAATGTCATTAAAACTTGCTCAGTCACTGATGATTGTAAAGCCAAATAAGGATGCTTTAATTATATTCTGTAAATTATTTTTATTACAGCATATGCTCATTCAATAGCATAAATTAAATGAAATTTATAAAACTCCAAATAATTTATTTTCTGCTCTGCTCTGTACTTTATGCAGAACTTCAGTCACGTGCATTATTTCTTGTTGCTTTCCTTATCACTTGTTTCTTCTTTTCCTTTGAGATCCTGTGTGTGTTTCTTCGGCTGACTTTTTCCAAAGCGGTTTCTGAAGAAATGAGCCAAAACATGAAAATTTGAAATTGCATTCTATAGAATGCTGGAAATGTATGGAAAGGTTAATATTTCATACATTTCGTAAGCATTCTGAGAAATAATTAACAGGCATTAGCAATTCGTTTTCAAATAAAACCAATCGGAATTCAAAATTTTAAGATTTTTTTACTTGATGCAATAAATAGGTCATATTTCATTTCATTTTCTTTAAAAAGAAAGGCATACATTTTGTTTTACAAGATTTTAATATTTATACATTTTGGATAAGTTTTTCAATGGCACTCTCCCATTATTTTTTCAAAATAACATTTTTATTTTTTAAACATTTTTTAATAAAACGTCTAATCATAACCTTTTGTTTATGTACTTTGCTTAAATAGCATTTGTCATTTTATAGATGGCCCAGGCATTATATATAATGCTTATAGAAAGTGTCTAATACTTCTTGCTCATGCCTGAACTGCGTAAACTTTTGTTCCCACAGCTTATCTGTCTTGGGCTCGAAAACACCAGTAATCCATTATTAAAAACAATTTTAGATGATTGCACAAAAAAAAAAAAGGTTTTTGGCTAAAATGGTGATTTTTTTTAGTTCCTTATTCTAAAGTTTTTTTAGAAAACCTCTTGAATTTTTTTTTATTAGTATTATTTTATATAGTCTCCATTATTAGAGCATATATTGTATCATTCAGGAGCAATCGATCAAAAATAGTTTGACATTAATTAGGCTAAAAGATTTACCAGTGTGGAGTATTTCAAACAACAAAATTGGAAGTAGTATCAGTATAACTACTGGGGTTTTTGAAATGAAGAATTCATTGAGATTTATTTTATTAAAAATTTATCGCTTGATGAAGATGGAAGCTCGAATATTCTTAAGAATATGACTTTTAAAAATAAGCGATTTTTTGAAGAAAAAAAAATTGGAAATATTTATAGTCCTATTAAATATTTTTACGGTTATGCTGCAAAAAAAAAAAAAAAAAAAAAAAACTTAGGCTATTAATTGCTACAACCTAATCTGTAGAACAATGTCCTTAATAAAATACAATCATATATTTTTTTTCCTTGAGATAAATTTGGCCTAATTAGTAAATTGCATTTATCTATTAAGAAAGAAATCCACGTAATGACGATTAGAGAATAACTTGAAATTTATTTAAACGTGGTTACATCTCGTAGCTAGAACGAAAAATAAAAACATACTTATCGAATGACGCACATCTACTTGAAATACACACAACGACAAACAACATCTTAAAAGTTCAGTCTATCGATCTTTTTCTAAAATTTGACTTCTTATTTATATGTACGGCGATAAATAAAAATTCATTTTCTACAATGATATGCAAATAAGAGTCATCTTATTAGCATATTTTTTTAGATTTCTGCTTTTGTGTGACTGCATCAAATTAGCTGGATTCAAAAAATTTGAACCCGATTGCGGATGCTGCCAATATAAATAGGAGAATTTTGACTTATTCCCAACCTTTTTTTAATTAGATCTGATGGCAGTTAAATCTCAAGAGACTTATAGAAACAGACAAATATTGACAACCTTTTGATGGTCAGCAAAAGAAACTAGGGAAAAAATTATATATATATTTAAGCAAACATAATGCGAAAAATCGGAGTCAGTGACTGAAAAAAACAGTATGGAGAATTTTACTAGCTTAATTAATATTTAATTAAATTTGAAATTATTTTAAAGCAAATTAGAGAACTTGTATGTGCTCCCTGGTCTTATCTGTCTTGCTTCCCCATCGATAAACTTCTGCTGCCGCTTCCGTCCAAGAATAAAAATTTGTAGTTTTAATCACCTTGTTGGCGCTGCTCTTAAAAGCCTTGGCTTTTCTTCCTTTTCTTGATTTGTTTTGCTTTGATTTTCCACAGTTTCAGGTTTGTCTTCGGATTCCATTTCTGCGAAAATAATTTTAGTAATAAATCAAAACTATAAGATGATTATGAAACTACAAAAAATTCAATTTTATCTGTATAAATTAAAGAAGAGAGTTGATTTGAGACAATGACAGTTATCAAATAGCAGCTTTACTTGGAAATCTGCTGGTTTGCCAGAATTGATATTAAAGTGTTCATTTATATATCTTGCTGTAAATGGCTTTTTTAAAAATGTATTCTTTAACTATATTTGAAAAGACATATTCCACTGAATTTAAAATGCTTACATTTAGTACATTGTTTTAGGTTCTACCGATTTTTCTATTATCAGATTTAAATCTGAGCTTTAATTTGAAAATACCATGATTAAACTTCAATTAATACAAAAAAAATTCTTGAAACTATTTTAAAAAATAGAACCACTTTAAGAAATTTAGTCATTATTTGTTTGTGTAAATCAAACCATAATTGTAAATGTGACAAAATTTCAAATATTAACAGAATACTTTAAGTAGAAGCCTACTCATTGTGGGAAAAAATTAGCCATATCTATCTTCATAACGCATTCAGAATGGATGGGAACTTTGTAACAGTATTGTAAGTGATTTGAGTTCCTTTGCAGTGGAAAAATATATTATAAAATAGATGCTTAAAATATTTTTAATTAATTAAATATATAAAAAAAATATCGGAAATTATATATATGTTTGAATTTCAAGGCTTTGTAAAACTTTTTGTCCGATTGTATTTTTTGCAGTTATACTGGAGTATTTTCAGTTTTTAAATAATTAAAATTCTGATTAGAGTTTTAAAAAATCACCCTGAGGTATACCTTTAGAGTAAATTTATATCAATTTTTTTTTTTTTTTTTTACCTCTAGATGAAATAGTCTGTTCTGTTGAACAAGTATGTGGACAAATTTATTTTTTTTAGCAGATATAAGCTGTCTTTTGTTTACTAATTTCTAGCCATCTTTGGCAAGCAGCCAGTTCGCTGGGATTAAAGGTTGAATATTTCAGTGAACATCTGCTTCAAGTAGGTATGTTTGCTTTATGAGCATGTTTTGAATTTAATGGCTTCTTCGATAAAATATTGCGCTGTCCTAAATTTTTTCTTTGTGTTTTTTATTTGCAATTACGCTGTTGGAAAGAGCAATAATATTTTAAAATGGGCATACATGAATATTATTTTACCATCGCTTCATTTTGAAGTTAAACCTTAATTGTAAAGACGGGGGAAATTTTTATTAAAAGCGTACATTATACTGAAATTATTCAGTATAGAAAAATGAATCAGTCGTCATACCCTAGTTATCGATTATGTGGAAAAACACCTGGATAATATATTTGTAGCAACTAAAAATATTATTTGATTTTCACTTGAACAATGAAATATGTTCTTAAATAAAATAAAAATATTTTTTAAAATTGGTTAAATGTAATAGAAAAGATTATATGGCAATATATATATAAATTGAAAATATAATTTTTCAGTTTTAAGACATGATAAAAAATAACTATTATGTTTGGAAGTTAATGCAGAAAAACTTCAAAGTGTTTTTGTCTGATTTTTAATTAATCAAAACTGTAATTAAAATTTTAAAGAAACCCCATTGAGGTGTATATTCCCATCCTTAAAAGAAACAAATTTGGTCGCTGTAAGTGAAATGATCTGTCCTGTTGAACACCAATACATACACTTTAATCTTCATTATTAATAGAGATTGTCTAATGTCATAATATTTCCTTTTCAGTAAAAGTAAGGTCATGGAGATTTAACATCAAATGAAACGAAATTTATCGTTACATAAATTTACACGCAACATAGTTTTAATATTGCAGCTTAAGCATTGAAGATAGTATAAAGAGAAAATGTATCAGGTAAACAGAAAGTTTCATGTGAATGTATGGGGAACATAAAAATGATCAAATTCTTTCTTTTCCCTTTCTCTAATTATATTGCATGAAATGATTTTACAACTTCTTTTTGATGATTATTCTGTCATTGAATAATGGATGACGCATTATCAGTCTCTTTATAGGATATATCTGATAAAATCACAATATCACTCCTATTGTACTAAACATCATTCGAAATACGTATCAGTGTATGTATATGTCTTCAGAGCTGTGGGTGACTAAACATCATTCTGATTTATCGAAATTCTTATCATGTAGTTTTAAAGATTAATCACTTGAACATAATTAACTAATGATTGCCTTATCTTCAAATCAGAAACTATTTCATCGAGTGGAAATTGAAAATTAATCAGCGTTTAAGTTACATATGGCATAAAAATGATTAAATCCAAAGTGCTTATAAAATAATGTAATTTTTCAATTGAGTATATTGAACACCTCTGTCAAAATTATTCTACTATCGATTTAAAAAAAATTACATTACATAGTGCCATACATTTTTTTATATCGCTAATTTTTATTAGACTGATGAAAATCTATTTTTGTATTCTATTTTAAAATTTCAGAACAATTTTGATAAGGAAGAATTTATTGCAATTTGCCCGATCTTTCAATGAAATAAATTAAAGTCCTTTGGTAAACTTATGGTTGAATTATTAAAAATAATTATTGATGACATTTTTATGAATGTTAACTCCGAATAAAACTTAAGTGAACAGTGATTATTTCAGTAAAACTAAAGATACCTATTACTTTACTTCCTCCCCTCTTCATTGTTACGCTTATTCGGGTCGTGACTTAATGTTATTACTCGTAATCCAATAATTTGTTTCAAAACCGTTAGAGAAAAGCATAAACTTTCAGTTAGAAAAAATGCTCCAAATGACGAAAAATAAATGTTTGTGTCAATAAACATTCAAAAAGACTAAGAAATCTAAATTTTAATAAAGTCCCCTTGTATAATTAGTTACGATCCTTAAAATATTCTAGATACACTTCTGTTTGATTTAAAAAAAGAAATAAAAAAACAATTACATTCTTTTGTTACTAAACCGATAAAGTTATGAGACTTTGGATTTCTTTATTTTAGACCAATCAACGGCGCAATAAGTTAATTGTTGAAATTTTCTCGAAGCGGCAATCGAAAATGGTCTAAAATTATCTTATATTCGAAGCTTCACAACTCATTCGATTTTACATTATAGAAAAGTACCTTTCTTTTTATTTAAAATGCAAATATTTTTTATTTAATGGAGTGCTGACATAGCTGGAACATAGATACCGTATTTTTTTTAAAGTGTATTTATTGACTTAAACAACATAAAATAAAAGTTATAGCATTCTATGCGGGTTATAGATGTCCAGGCTTATAATCTAAGAAGTTACCTTAGAGTTAAAACTTCAATAGGTTTGTTCCGTTTTTTTAGTGAAATATAAGATGCAATGCAAAAAAATGGGGGGTGGACTTACGCAGAACATCAATTACATTCAGTCTTATCCATTTATTGATATCTACACTGCAAAGCTTTTGATGACATTTGAGAGTAACAAAATTATAACAGCACCATTTATTCTTACCACGTCATTGAGTAAAATTTTGCATGTATAAATATGAATCCGTTGTTTTATGTTTAAACAAAAAGACGTTTGTTTCAAAATTTCAATATAAATTTATTCAAAATATTTCCATCTCGGGTAACAAACGAATTCTTCATAGATAGAAGTTTGGTTGTTTAAATGCAATTAAGTTAAGAAGGTAGTTTTTAATACCTGTGGGAATTGAAAATCTCAGAAAAGGACACTATATAGAGCAAAACAAACAGTACTCTGAAATAGCAACATCAAACAGAAACGGCAGCTGATAGGGCAACATATTCCAACAAAGGGATGCTACATACCACAAGTCTGGCATAATATGGGCTAGAATTATGTTGAAAACAAGCTTGTTATATCTCTTACCATATTCTGGACGCTTCTCCTTCAAAAGCTGGTTCAAATCAGTACAGAACGATGGTGTCGCACACTACTGATGGTTTGATTCCAAATCTGTATCTTTTAGCTGTTTGTCAAGTGTATATAAAATTTTTAAATCATTGAAATCACTCTTTGCAAATCATTTTAATTGAGACATATTCACTATAACCGGTATGCTTCCGCTGCAGTTTTTTTGGAATGAAAATAACATATAACTTCCCATAAATATTAATGTATTTACCAGTGGTTATACATTAATTTTTAAAATTTGCTGTTAAACCTTTCAAATACAACTTTCCTAATTTGTTTACATGCGGGCTGGACATATATTAAGAATGGATAGATTCATGTTTTTACTCTAATGTAATTTTTAACCTCATTTAGTGCATTTTTATAGATGGAAGTATATATATACAATAACAACTGATGTGTTACTGCTGCAGTGTTTTTCTAATGAAATATTGTAACGTAACTTTCCGCAAAAACTGTTTGTTTGACATAAAACTCGACATGTTTTCTAAAGGTTATTGCGAAATATTTGAAACATAACTTTTCCAATTTGTTGCAAAGCAATCAGTAATTCTAATATCTATTCAAAATGAACGGAAATTTACATTCCTGATGTAATTTTCAACGTCATTTAGAGCATTTTTATGACTGCAAGTATATGATTCCGTCGGGTAAGAAATTGGTAATGGTTCAAAATTATAATGAGCACCACGAACAGTATTAATGATTTGTTGAGAAATGTAATCTGTACAAAAGTTGTTTACTGTATGCATAAGTAGGCAAAGTAGTCCAGTGACTGGGAACTGAGAGGTTTAACAGATTGAGATATTTTGAGTGTTGTATGCAAATATAAGCTGTTCTATAATTTTTTTGAAAAAAAAAAATGTCTGAGCTTATAATTAATATAATTTTGATTGTGTTAAAATGTTTTGCCTTTCCTTAAGTATTTTGTTTACAATTATTCTTTAATTTGATTTTAAATTTTTTATAGGTGAGATGGTTAATTAACCCTCCAGTATTGGTCCGAATTTAAAGGTTTTGTTATTTTAGTTCGACAAAATTTATCACTTAAAACTGCAATTATGGAGACAATAATCAAAATCAATCAAAAAATGTCCAATTTTGGACAATAGGATGGGGGAAAGAGCTTGCATTGCTAGAAAATTCCTAAAAAATTTAATTAGACCTTTTGTTTGCATCAGAATTGTTTTTAATTTGATTATTGCTTTTTGCGTTAATTGAATCAATTTGTTATGGTCACCTCAAAAATAAATGAAATATTTTATATTTTCTTATTTTTAAAATTTAATAATGTGTGTATGCATAATCTACATTTTTAACACTCAGACATTTCATTTTTTTATAGTGAGATATAGTGATTGACAGTCTTTAGAAAATATATCAGATTTATCGCACACTAGCGAACAAAATTTAAGCGAAACTCTTTGTGATAATTACAATGAAAAGTCAACAAAGCAAAAACGTTATACATTTGCAAATATCGTGACCATGATGTTACAGGGAATACGAGAACACATAAAAAGCTTACAGCCTGCACGTGCAACAAAAGGCAATTTAAAAAGAAGGAGGAAAATCAGATCTCCAGTCACCGTGGAGATGTATCGTACGTTCACTGTTATAAGAAACCATCAAAGCGCTTTTACACAAGGTAGAATCATTGAAAAACTGGGCGTAGATTGATGAGTATAGCCACAGAATTCGGAATTTACGATAATGTTATTTCAAACATTTGGAAAGCATTTTGAAGGGATATATTTGTTAAAAAGGCTGACGGTAGACAGCTAAGTGGGAAAGAAAAAAAGAAAAAAAACGATAAAAAATAACTGATTTATTTCCATGCTGTTGAACAATGACTGAAACTAGACAGCGAACATCATTATTCAGATCTTTCGTACAGTAACCTTAAAATAGGTATCAATGTTTAACTGTGGTCAAATGACAATAAAAGTGACCTTCTCTAAATATTCGAAATATTGGGCCAAACATCAGGAGTACACCTCTTCAATATAGTCAACATTCTTTAAATACTACATTGTGCCTCTGTAGTACTAATTAAGTACTACGTTGTGTCATGTCGTTCAATTTACTTTTGTAAAATTTCATTAAAATACTTATTTTGTTGAGTTTTGCCGCTTATTGTACTAAATAAACTGTCCAATGTCAGTTGCCTTTATATATATGATGAGGTATGTGGGCCATTAAAACTTGCGATATCTTTTGTAAAAATATTTATATCCTTGATGATCTGCTTGTTTTTCAAAATTTCTAGGAACTAAAAGATATCTTAACAATGAAAAAAGAAGTTTGATAACTTCTAAGCATAAGAATTTTATTTAAAAACATTTTTTCAATATCCACTTGTTCAATTAAGAAATGAGTGTTTTTTTATCACACATAAATAGAAAGCTTGAAGTAAAATCTGTAATTTTCAGCATCTGCATTATCTTTACATCACTTTCCCATTTTCGATTCGCTTTAAGTGCTGTTAAACTGATAAAAAGTGTAAGTAAAATATTAGCAATATTTTAAGATAGAATTGACAAATTATAAATAAAAAAAATAAATCTTTTACATTATCTTCTAAAAAATTTGTTTGATTTCTGAAGATGATAGAAATATTGTAAATATAATAACTTGACCTTATGTTGAAATGAAGATATTTGTCCAACTTAAGGGAAACATAAAATTCGACTATAATATAGCTATGGGGGATATTATCGTATAAATTAAATACTCATTGTGAATGTCATCTATACTTATAATAAAGCTCAATGTGTGTGCGTGTGTGTTGGCGCTCTACAGGCCAGACCGTTGGACCTACAGCTACCAAATTTGGTACATGTATACATTAGAGGTCGGGAATTTGCACCTCGGAGCCCTTTTTTCGAATTTTTAATTAGAATTTGAATTAATTAAAAGTTAAGCGAAATTTCGACGTTTTTCCGCTATAACTTCCGAAAATATTACTGCACAAATACGATTTTTATATCAATTGAAAGATAAAAAAATTAGCTTTCTAACGGTATCAGTGTTTTTAGTTTATAACGTAAGCTTCTATTTTTAACGAATTTTTAAAGAAATATTTTAATCATGTTTTTAGCACGTGACTGGATAAAATAAAAGAATGCCGGAAGTTCGAATTAAAAAATACTATCATCGCAAATAAATCAAAAGAAATGCAACTTTTAGCACGTGACTGGATAAAATAAAATAAATATAAAATGTGATATTTTCTTTAAAGAATGCAAAGCAAAGGATTCTATGATCGTTTGCAATATTTAAATCATTAATTGAATAAATTATCTTTATTTATACAGGATATGCATTCAAATTCCTTTCCAATGGCTAATTTGTAAAATATTATTAATAGGCATATATATTGTTTAATACTATTAATTTTATCTAAATGAAGTAAATAATTACATTTTATGTAGTTTGAGTCAAACAATGCATTTATGAATAATGAGTTTTAGATTTCTTCATACTTTGCTTTATGAGCCATATTTTACAAAATATTTTTATTAATATTTTAAATAAAAGTTGCTACATCAATCAGTCTTCTAAATGAATCATTAAAAATGACTGATTTATAAAATTAAAGAATATTATTAGGAAAACGTGTTCTTTTAGAACTTTCAGTCCATCATCTTAAAGAAAATATTCGTTTCAGGCCAATCAATGCCCGAAGTTACTTCAAAGCTAATGACTATGTGATTTAATTGAAAATTTTAGAACCCATTACTCATGGCGAACCAGCTGGTCGCCAAAGGCGGCTAGTCATGTAATAAAACTCAACTCAGAAATAAATTGCTGAAATTCTATTTTTAAAAAAGAACATTTTAGTTTTATCAATATAAATGCGGTTTTCTCATAGGTTTATTAACAACTATTCATTAAGTTGTTCAATTAATTCTTAAATGAAGGTGCTAGAATTTATCAATATTCTCCCTTCTTTTTTTTTTTTTTTTTTTCCCCCTTTATGCTTATGGTCAGATTATCAAACAGGAAATGTATACAAAATGCCTTAGAGCCTATTTTACTTTAAGAAACCCAGAAGTTACGAATTTTTTTTGTGTGTGGGTGTGTATTATTTTCAGGGTATTCTAATTTCGAGCTTTATTTTAATTTACAAGAAATGGAATGATTCAAATAGAAACTTTTTATTACAGAAACTTTTTCTTACTTTCTACTACAAAATGAAATCCGGTATTGGTTACATTTCAGAGCATCATTCTTAATAATTTTTGGCATGTGCTTGAATTCGCTTAAACACTAATGTAATCCAATGTTTTGAAGTTAATCGACTGACTGCTTATAAGTTAAAAATCATTTCAAACTGCGCGAGATATTGAAAAATAGTATTAATGAGTTGTCGCATTTAAGTGTTTCATATAGTGCAGACCGACAAACAGTCAATCTTTTGATATCTATTTCTCCACATTTGACACGGATTTACTTTATAGTAGTTAAATACTGGCATCTAATTATTTACTTTTTATAGCTGCCGCATTCCCTTGCATTTAGATAGATGGGTAGGCAGAATGAATGAATTTCGTTTAAAATTTCACAGAAACCTACAATTTGATATTTTTTAGTTATCGTGTTCTCATAGAGAAAACAAATTTAATTTCAAAAATTGGTTTTTTGCATTCAGAGATTTCTGAAACATGGAGATTCGTCGAAATCTCAGGTTTGAATTTTTTCGGCTATCACAATACTTTCTATTTGTATATTTCCTAAACGAGAAAGTAAAAATAAAAAGAGGCTATCAAATTAAAATGTTTGCTGTAAAATGCAATTAAAATTAAATTTGTATAAAAATAAAAGTCTTCGAATGACCGATAGATTAAACCCTTAAAATGGAACAGTTATCAAGTTTAAATTAATAGAAAAAAATCTTCACTAGTTTTTAAAAATAATAAATTTTTTTGTCGATATTAATTGTTTTTAATTAAAGTTCTTCGGTTCAATAATTTCACATTAAAGTTATTGCACTTAAAAAAATAGATTTTTAAGGATAATTTTTATAATTAAATCAAATGCCATAAAAAATCCGAATGAAGTTTTAAATGATTTCAAATGGACCAATAGTCCTCAAAAGAATGAATATAAGCAATACTATGAAAGTTGTTTTCAAAATGAGTTTAACAATTGATGAAATTCATATCCTATTAATTCAGTAGTTTAAAAATTATTTGCAGCAACCGTGGAAAATCCTGTAACAATTTTTATCTGTCTACGGTTTTCAAATTTTTTGAAAAGCCATACATTTAAATTTGACTAGTTTAAATAATTAATAAGTTATCTTTATTAAACTACTAGCCGCCTTTGGCGACCAGCTGGTTCGCCATGAGTAATGCGTTCTAAAATTTCCAATTAAATCATATATTTTTTAGCCAAAATTTAAGAAATAGTTTAAGTTAAAAGATTCAGTTATTAGTAGTTAAAGAGTCGGTAACTTTATTCGGAAAAACTTTGTGAGTTTAATGCTCTAATAATTTATCAATTATGCTTCCAAAATATTAAAAATGTTTTTTTCGGTGATATTGCCAAAATGTTAAATATGTTTTTTAAAGAAAGCGAAAAAGGGAAAAAATTATTGAATTAATGATACAGATATTGCAAACGATTATAGAAATATGTCATTAAGTCGGGATTTCAATGCATATCCTGTCTAAATTCAATCAGGTTTACTGTAAACAAAGATAATTTATGGAATTAATGATATAAATATTGCAAACGATTTCTTAGAATCCTTTGCCTTGCATTTATTTTTATGGAAGATATCACATTTTATATTTATGTTGTTTTATCCAGTCACGTGCTGAAAGTTGTATTTCTTAAGATTTGATTTACGATGATAGTTGTTGTTTTTTCATTTGAACTTCCGGCATTGTTTAATTTTATCCAGCCACGTGCAATAAAAAAGCATAATTAAAATACTTCTTTAAAAATTCGTTAAAAATAGAAGCTTGAGTTATACATTAAAACACTGATACCATTAGAAAGCTAATTTTTTTATCTTTAAATTGATGTTAAAATCATGTTTTTCCGATAATAATTTCGGAAGTTATAGCGGAAAAACGCCGAAATTTCGCTTAAATTTTAATTAATTCAAATTCCAATTAAAAATTCAAAAAAAGGGCTCCGAGGTGCACATTCCCGACCTCCAAGGTATACATGTACCAAATTTGGTAGCTGTATGTCCAACGGTCTGGCCTGTAGAGCGCCAACACACACACACACACATTGAGCTTTATTATAAGTATAGATGAGCTTATGATAGTTAAGAATTTATCCATTTATTGGGAAAAAAGTGCATTTAAAACTTTCATTATTTTTTTATTAAAAATTTATAAGCAAGCGTGTTTTTTTTCCCCTTTCCCCATCCGAATTTTCTCCAATTAGTCGTTGGAATTATATTTATTTCTTATTTTCACAAATTTGTGTGATTCCAGAAGTATGCTGATAAAGATTATCTATACTAATATAAATGTGAAAGTTTGGATGATGTTTGCTACTCAGTCACGGCTGAAAGGAATTGGATGATATTTATCACAAAGATTATAATCAGAAATAAAACATTGGCTACTTTTTATTCCGGTTAATTGAGCGGTTAATTTTTTATTAATTAAAAATAACTTTCGCGCCAAAAAGCTGAGGCCAAAACTCGTAAAATATAATAAGGTCCTGGGAATATTTTTCCCAATAGCAATCCGGTTAGGGTTAGCAGAAATTCGATACATTATTTCAAACGATTCTGTTTATTTTTTTAGTGTTTGATATATTTAATATTAAATGGTGTTGATTAATCGATCTTTCGGATTCATTCTGAAGTACTATTAAATTAAAATAAAACAGAATAAAGGAAATAAAAAAATTCTAACCTATTTTTAAAACCTAACCTAAGCATGCTTTGCCCCACCTGGCGTTGGAAAGTCAGACATGTGTGCGTTACGCCAACTGGCGTTGAAAGTTCGCGCGTGATTGTTGACAAATGTGTTTTCAGTTAAATTAAAAGTTTAAAAATTATTTGTATAATACTGTTGTAGCTATCTCAATCACAAACAATAAATAAAATAGATTTGACCGGACTTGATTTACTGTTTTGTTTTATTTTGGATATACGATGTAAATAAATTGTTTTTACGTTAGTTGTGTGTTTTTGTTATTAAATTGTATTTATGTTATCTATTTTTCGTATATACTTTTAAATGTATCGTTTTTAGGTTAGGTTTAATTTTTTTCATTTTTCATTATTTTATATTTTTTCATACATATCAAAATTTCCACTGTAACAGAATCGCGGGTAATAGCTAATTTGTAATAAAAGCTTACCTGCTGTTTTGTCTTTCAAATAACTACTCCTAAGTTCACCTGTCTTCTTCGAACGATTTTAACTCACTCACTTATGATAACCCAGAAGGTTTCATAATATTGCAACTACTCGTATCGCGGTTTTGTTCTTTCTTATCATTAAAGCATTGTGATTAAAAGCTTTAGCTGTTTCCCCGCATTGGTGGAAACTCTTATTTCAAACAGAAGAATTTTATTTATTTATTGTTTCTATATTTAAATCAGCGGAAGTGGTCTGGACAGTACTTTCCTTGATCAATTTTTAAGGAACGATACTACATATTATTTTTATAAGAAATCTATATCTATATCTATACTTATAATAAAGCTCAATATGTGTGTGTGTGTGCGTGTGTGTGTGTGTGTGTTGGCGCTCTACAGGCCAGACCGTTGGACCTACAGCTATTAAATTTGGTACATGTATACCTTGAAGGTCCGGAATGTGCACCTCGGAGCCCTTTTTTCGAATTTTTGATTAGAATTTGAATTAATTAAAATTTAAGCGAAATTTCGACGTTTTTCCGCTATAACTTCCGAAAATATGATCGCATAAATATGATTTTTACATCAATTTAAAGATTAAAAAATTAGCCTTCTAATGGTATCAGTGTTTTAATGTATAACTTAAGCTTCTATTTTTAACGAATTTTTAAAGAAATATTTTAACCATGTTTTTTTAGCACGTGACTAGATAAAATAAAATAATGCCGGAAGTTCGAATAAAAAAAATATCATCGCAAAATAAATCTACAGATAAGCAACTTTCAGCACGCGACTGGATAAAATAAAAGAAATATAAAATGTGATATTTTCTTTAAAAAATAAATGCAAAGCAAAGGTTTCTACAATCGTTTGCAATATCTAAATCATTAACTCAATAAATCTTCTTTATTTACGGTAAACCTGATGGAATTTAGACAGGATATGCATTGAAATCCCAACTTAATGGCATATTTATGCAATCGTTTGCAATATCTGCATCATTAATTAAATACTTTTTTTTTCACTTTCTGGCTTTCTTTAAAAAAACATATTTAATATTTTGGCAACATCATCGAATTTTTTTATTTTTTTTTAATATTTAAGAAGCATAACCGATGTTAAAACTGACTGATTTATAAAAGTAAAGAATATTATTAGGAAAAGGTGTACTTTTAGAACTTTCCGTCCATCATTTTAAAGAAAATATTAATTTCAGGTCAATCAATGCCCGGAATTACTTCAAGGCTAATGAATATGTGATTTAATTGAAAATTTTAGAACGCTTTACACATGGCGAACCAGCTGGTTGCCAAAGGCGGCTAGTATTTTATAATTAATAATTTTTTTAAATCAGAAAGCGCATGAAGCAAAGAAAATAACTATCAAAGTGATTTGTAGATGTTTGTTTCGGTAAGGGAGAAAAAAAGAAACAGAAAATTTGTGAAAGTCGTGACATCGCATTGTTATCTACACGTAGGAAACTGCTTTTGTATTTTATTCAGTAATATATATTTTAAAAGAAATAGTTTATAATTAATAACTTTTTTTATCAGAAATGGTGTTAAATAAAAATTAATAATAACTAAAAGTTTGTATAAATTTTTATTTTATTGAAAACAACAACAACAAAAAAAAAGATGATAGTTTGTGAAAATTTTGTGACATTACATAATTAGGAATGCGTAAGAAACTCCTTTTGTATTTTATTCAGCAATATTTATTTGTTGAGTAATATATATTTTAAAAGAAATATTTTATAATTAATACCTTTTTTATCCGAAAGGGCATTAAATAAAGGAAATAATTACTAAAATACTTTATAAATGTTTGTTTCGTTGAAAAAAAAAAACCCCAAATCAGACGATAATTTATGAAAGTCTTGTGACATTACATTATTATCTACGCGTAAGAAATCACTTTCTTACTTTATTCACTAATATTTATTTATTCATATATTTCAAGTTATATACATTTTATATTTCTACTTGTTGTTTTTTCTTTCGTTTAAGTCATTTGAGCCAAATTTTAAACGTGTTGCCCCCATCTGTTAATGGAATACTTTTTGTAGACAATTTGCAGATCTCATGCCAAGGACTAAATCAGAGACAATTGCAAGTCGCAATAAATAAACTTGTAGCTTGGTGCTATAATAATGGCCATGCTATCTCTCCTGAGAAGAGCAGTTACATTCACTTCTGTCGTAAAAGAAACATTCACCCAGATCCCTGTATTCGAATTAAAAATATACCAATTCCTTTGGTAAAGGAAGTACGGTTTTTGAGAGTTATTCTCGATCGGAAACTCACCTTCCTTCCTCATAAATTATATTTGCGGAAGGTGAGAAATCATTAAATATTTCAAAGGTTCTCTTAAAACATCTTGGGGAGCCGATCGAACCTCCCTTCTCAGTATATATCAGGTAATGATTCTCTCATGGATAGATTAAGGATGTATGGTTCCGCACGCCCATCAGTTTTGCGGCAACTCAATACTGTCTGTCATTCTGCTTTGCGCATTTGTTCTAGTGCGTTTCGTACGTCCCCAGTTGAAAGCATCTATGTTATATGTCACCAACTACCCTTTTCTTTCAGACGACAGAAAATATCTACCTTATTTTGTTTTCGCACGAAATCTGTTTTGAAACATCCATTGAGCCAAATGTCATTGCCAGTAAGTATCCGTCGAATAACGCCCGCCCCTCTCACATCCATTGTGTGAGAGAGCCAAATTGCTACTGCATGACTCGAACCTTAACACGGTTCATGTTAAAGCTGTTGATACCTTTAGTATCCCATCCAGGGATATCCCGAAATTTTCTTACTTGAATCCTTTCATTGGATTCTATAAATCCTTAATTGCACCTGTGGTTTTGTAACAGATTTTTTTCCATCATTGCTATCGTTACTCTTCTTTTGATCCAATTTACACGGATGGCTCGAAATCGGATCGTCATGTCAGCTCTGGCGTAATATTTTCATCTGATACACTGAGTCACCGTCTTCACAACTGTTTCTCTGTTTTTACTGTTGAGTTGGTGGCAATTTCCTGTGCTCTTCAGAAAATTTCACCCTCCGCTCAGCGTAAATTCATTATCTACAGCGATAGCATGAGTACTCTGGAGACACTCTCGCATCACCACAATCGGATACACCCGATTGCTGTTAAAATTTTGTTTTCTTTGCGAATACTGCAGAATGTGTGGTGACATCTTAATAAGCCAGTAACTACCACTAAACATTGGTGGCCCTTTTTGTATAGTGGATAAGTTACTGGACTTCAAATCCGAACATCGCAGGTTCGATCTTTGGCGGAATTTAACCTACGTATTGGCACAATTCCGCCAACACACCCCTACGCCAAATTGATGACCTCGGACGTGACGAATTTTCAACAGCTCTCTTGGCGCCATCTCTCCATCAGCAACGCAAAGTCATCAGACTCACTTGACGCAGCAACGCAAAGTCTTCAGACTCACTTGACGCAGCAGCAACGCTCATACACTAGCCATAACGCTTGGCGCAATAAAATCGTTCGTCTCTTTACCGAGCTCACTGGTAGGGGAGTATTGTGGTGGCATCTTAATAAGCCAGTAACTACCACTAAACACCGGTGGCTATTTTTGTATTGTGGATAAGTTACTGGACTTCAAATCCGAACATCGCAGGTTCGATTCTTGGCGGAATTTAACCTATGTATTGACACAATTCCGCCAACACAGCTACGTCGAAAATGAAGGTTTTCAAATAATTTTCTGTGGGGTTCCAAGTCACGTCGGAATCTTTCGGAAATGAGAAGGCAGATTTGGTTGCAAAATCTGCATCTTCTTTTTTGAACATCGGGCTTCTCTTATGCGATGTTAGAAGGTCCATTGTTCATCATTTTTCTTGTAATTGGTAAAAGTCATGGGATCTTCAGATTAAAAAGACATTCTTTTGTGACTTGTTCATTTTATACGTGAGATGGATGTTAATTCGTGTCCGTATAGGACATACGCCCTTTACACATAAACATTTCATATTTGGCCAAAATACGCCTATATTCATTAGCTTCCAAGCTCTTTTTACTGTTCACCGTATTTTAATAGACTGCCCTGTCTTCAATTCTTATCGTGCTCTTTTGTTTTACCTCGTCTTCAACATTACTAGAGTTTGTAGGTGAAAAATACCATCCAAATATTTTTTAATTCTTAAGATATGATGTTTTTTTTTCTTGCATTTAATTTTATTATTCTGTTTCTGTTAAATACTGCTTTTTATATTCTTGGTTTTGACATCATTTTATCAAATTTCTATAACTCATAATCTTAACTTTATAGATACAAAAAACATTTTTTTACAAAAGTCTCACGCAATTCTGTCTCTGCGCATTTGCGCTATATCTTAACAAATGAGTTTTTTTTATGCCTTTTAAACTTTTACCTTTTGATTGGCACATTATAGTCATACATGGCTTTTGCGCCAATAAACTACACAAACCAAACCAAACCTTTCATTAAATATTTTACAAATCATTTTTTCAACTGTAATTGACTTCTATTTGTTCCAAACGAAATTTCATTTGAAATGTAATCGGCGTAGATTCCCCCCACCCACCCATCTTGACATTTATTAATATATATATATATATAATTTTCGAATTAAAGAATCTAAGCAATGTTGAAAGACATATTTTGTATTCCGCTCCATTTTTAACGAAATTTTTTTTCCCGGGTAAAAATACTTGTTTACTCCTGAAAAAAATCTTTTCTAAAAAATAAATTCAAAAAAAAATTTTTTTTAAGTGGATTTGAACACTTGTGCCAGGTTTTGAAGTTTTCCTAATGACATTCGCAAATATTAACAAGCAAAAATAATTTTTACACCATCTGAAACTTTTAAAAACGTTGTCTTTTAGTAAGAATAATTAAGTAATTTTGTAATTTATCTCTGCTTCTCTATAATTTTTTAAATTTATGTATTTTGGACAATTTTAAACAATAGTTGCAATAAAACTTAAATTGTTCTTGTCTCATCAAATTTTTAATTGCTTAATTTTCTTACATCATTAAAGATTTTAATAAGAGTTTGACAAATTTACCTGACGAATCAGAAAATGAAATTCTGTCTGTCCATCACAAGAACTCTGCTAGACGATCGTCTATGTTTACGGCGGGCGTTATGGAAACAGGTTACTGGAGGAAAAGTTCATTTCGTGGAGGCAGAAATTCATTCAAGTTTCTCACGTTGGCGCGTATAGCGCCAAACCGACGATATTATGTATTATTGCATTCAATTTTTGAAAACAAATTTTTAAAAAAATCATAAAGATGAAATTTATTCGAGCACTCAGAATGTTGAAAATATCTGATATTCATGTTATAAATATACAAAGGATAAAGCAAATCAAATAGAAAAACTGAATAATTATTTGTATGTCTAACGAATGCACAAGAAGAAAAAAATTAAGAAATAAAATCATGCAAGATAAAAAATTAATCTTCATCATTTCATTTGATTTAAATTTATATAGGTTATTAATATAAAATTCTCCGACACAAGCGCGTCAAATTAAACATAAAAACAATAACATAATTAATCGCAATTATTTCATAATTTTCATAAAAACTTGCTTTTATTCTGTTATAAAGTAAAATGTTCATATTTAAATATGCCTGAAACCTTTCCATATTTATATTTATTTTTCTGATATATATATACTATTTTCTGAAACGCAAAATTAATGATTATCATACTATCAATTTTTAGATTTTTAAAATTCAAATATTGATTTGTAACTTATTGTCTACATGCACAAGCTTTCTACAGTATAATTAATCTTGCTAAGTTTATATGTAAAAGTATTGTGAATTGTTAGGTAACTCAAATGTTCATTCAAGCATTTGCCTGATGTCCTGGACTTAAAAGAGACCAACATCGATTTACTAATACATTAGTACATTATTCTACGAAAAACGCGGTAAAAGTTTGTTTTTATGTTCTGGATTACCATTTATTCATCACCCCTGGCTTGAAAAAGAAACATAATTATTTCAAAGAAAACTTTTTCGTCATGAACTGTCAATTCAAATAATTGAATAATAAATGAGATTTTCTTTTCAATGTATATCAGTAGTCGTGAGCTCGAAGCAATAAAGGATCCACAAATTCCCGCATACATTTTATCATTTTGGGGTTGAAAATTCTTCACTCCTTATGCCCTTCCCATTTCTATTCAAAAGCCATCAATGCCGTTTGAGAATACGTATCTGTCACTGTTTTATTATCACAATCAGTGCACCTGAGTAGAGGATATCTCGTTAATAAATTTTTAGTTTCTTGGAATCACATCTACGAAGGAAAGCTATTGAAACAACAAGAAGGCGAAAAAAACAAGCCTAAATACTAAATGTCTAAATACTAAAATTCTGACTTGCGGATGGATGAAGGAGTTCGACCGCCCCCTAAAAAGGGTTGTGTCGTGTGTGTTCGAGCAAAGTCGTACTTTCACCTTAACGGTGCTCGTTAACAACGAAAGGTGCACACCTTTGCCTTAATTCGAAAGAGCTCCTCACATTCGGGCTTGGTATGACCAAGTGGCATTAGACCCACCACCAACAACAAATGAAGTCGTCAAAACTGCAGAGAATATTTTACACTGGATGTTTATTTTGCCAGACGTAGAAAGATTAACATATTCTGTTTTTCAGTGTATGGAGTAAGAGATATAATGGTCGTTACATAGAACTTTAATATATATATATACACTAGGTACTGCCCACGACTCTGTTCCCGTGGAAATTTTGATGTATATGTACGAAAATCTATCAAATAATGACAAATAAAAAAATTAAACATCATCTGAAAACGATACATTTAAAAGTATAAGCTTATACGAAAAATATATAACATAAATACAATTTAATAACAAAAACACACAACTAACGTAAAAACAATTTATTTACATTGTATACTCAAAATAAAACAGCAAATCAAATTCGTATTTCTTTAAAATCAGGTCAAATCCCTTTTATTTATTGATTGAGATAGCTACAGCAGTATTATACACATAATTGTTAAACTTTTAATTTAAATGAAAACTCAGTTGTCATCACGCGCAAACAGTTGATGTCATGACAATCACGCGCGAACTTTACAGGCTTCTGCATTCAAAGCTGGCATGTGTTAATCTTAACGCTCATTGGTTATTTAGCAATACGATTTGGACGGTTGTTTACAGGCGCGTGACAAATGTTTATTTAAGTACTGTTTTTTTTAAAAATGCGCATTACACAGTTTGCTTGTGTTATCCATTTCACGTTAGTAAGATCGAAGACAAAAACTTAAATGGTCAATGGCTACCCTTTTATTAAGCCTATATTAATTGCTTGCTGAGCTTCGAAAGACTTCACATCAGCAGCCAATCAGTGTTAGGCATGGATTCATCCCCAGCTTCTGAAACAGGCGCTTCGTAACACAACCCCCGATAAGGCCCCTGCGGTGTTTCGTGACGTCACAACGAGCGGTGACACTTCATTCTCCCAACGTTGAGTCTCTGCGCGCCAGACAGGCAGATGGAATTCAAATGGATCAGATTTTCATTTTTAAATTACCACTTAAGAAGGTTTTATTCTTTGTTGTTTCGCAAAATAACTCAATTTTTTAGTTTGTAAGCCTTTAAATCATTTGTCTGAAGTCAAAAATTGATATAAAAATGCTGTTTTTTTAACAAAATCGTTTATTAAATTTTGCGATGTTTACATAATTTTAGTACCTTCTCTTTTAATACAACGGATGACGCTGTCTAATTAACTTCAAACTATATTTCCCATTATTCTTCTTGGGTGTCGTCATTATATTGCATTTTAAGGCAGCGTCTAGTTTTTTCGCGTTTCTTTTGTTTTGTGAAATGTGGAACAAAAAAATAATTAAATAATTTTTCCTGTAGATCATCGATTATTTTCATCTGTCTCATAATGAAGTTACAAAGAGTCTTGTCCTATTTAATTTAGCTTATATCAATTGTTAAGTTTTTTTCACGTTGCAAATGCATAGATGGATAGACAATCGGCCCATTCACGGAATTTTTTTTTCAAAATTTGATGTTTTACTTAAGACACATTAGACTTAGAAAATGTGTTTAAAACACACACACACACACACACACACACACACACACTTTGATGTAAATGGATTTTGTTCAAAATTTGGTGAAAGGCAAATACCGTATTTCACCGTTCCAACTATATTCATGCTGGCGTCCTTGCCAAAGGGTAGCGCATCTTCCTGGCAATCTGAGAGTCACGATTTCGATTCCTGGCTTGGGCATGACTGTTTTTTTATCTCCTTTTTATGTGTAAGGAATGTGAAATAGCCACCACTACCCTATAAACCGGGACTGTGCAAGCGAATGTGTGAGTTCGTATGAGCTAGTAGTTAGACTTCTTCCGTTAGAGGTCTATACCCTCATAAGCTACTTCTCCCCTCTTTCCGTTGCAATGTGTACGCTGTATAATCATCAAACAAATCTGCTCCTTTTTCAGTAATCTTTTTCGTTGCTAAATGAAGAGGCAGATGTTACTAGAAAATGTTTTTCAGGTAGAGGATAGCCTGGGATGTATAGATTCATCAAAACTAACGATTACGACAGATATATTTTTAATATTTCGTGTTCCAGAAATTAAAGAATAAGCAGCTTTGTCTTGTTTATAAATAAGTTTCATTTTAAACATAATATTATACATAATTTATAATAATAAGGAAAATGAATGTGTTATTGTTTATGTTTTACGGGTCACATCGTTTAGTTACAGTTCGAAAAGTTGGTAAATATAAAACTTGGAGAATAGAAATTTACACTAGGGGATTATTTTTTAAAAATTTATTTTAAGTAAATAGAATTTTGTTGTTTCCTCGCATTCATTTCCGAAAATATAATGGCATAAAAATAAATTCTCCGTCGTTTTAAAATTTGAAATTTTAGTGATTTCATTAAAAAATATGCAAGCATTCTGAATATTTCTAATTCATAAAAAAGGATTTTTTTTAATTTAAAAAATAGATTATAATTATTCCTGTAACCGCTTTTATTGTTTCAACAAGTATTTAAACCGTGAGATTTTCTGCCATTTTTTAAAGATTTTAAAATTTTGATTTAATTTACAAGATAAATAAAAGTATGAGGTTAAAATATCGTGAAATTTAGAGGATAAAAAGACCAAATATTTACAATTTTAATATTTGTACGATGTTTAGGGGCTGTTAGAATTAGAAAGTTTCACGTCTAAACTATTAGAATTATTAAAACTTTTTTATGAATGTTAAACTAGCATGGTGTTAATGACAGAGAATTTAGTGGAATCGTGGTCATAAAATTATATCTAAAAGCTTTATCTAAAAATACTTTCAGTGAAATGAATGGTTACTTTAGGCAACTAGTAAGTAATAATTGTTTTAATTTTAGCAATTTACTTGATTAATAATGTAATTATGTTGCATTAAAACAAAAATAATATACAGTTAAGAGATTGGTTCAACCAACCAGTTACTTTTATATTGGTGCTGTGATACCACGTGTCTTGTCTCCATTAGCTAGAAATTAAAACGGCTTGTAAAAGACAATATAATAAGACATTAATAAAAATAGCAAATTGATGCTTAAAAATGACACTGTTATTGGAAGTTACGCTGGTCTAAGCTACATTTTAAAATGCACAAATTCGGTTGTGGCATAATCCATCCGCAAAAAATGTATTTTGACGAAGGAATTTTGTGAAATGGTAGTTAGCAATCTTAAATTAAGTAGAATTTTTTTTTAATGCTGCTGATCTTAATGTGAATATGATTTATTTGATTACTTTATTACAGCATGAAATATTTACAATATGAATGAAAAAAGAGTAAAAACTATAAATAATAGAGACGTTTGTAATTTTTGTATGTATTTATTACATACCTAATACTCAATCAATACGTTAAAAGCGTACATCAAATCTTTTTATAAATATTTCTAGTTTTAAAATTTTTTTGTGCTATGAGTTTTTTTTCTTTTAACTTTTTATATTTTTGTTTCTAATACAATTATTTATAATTAAATATTTTACAACACACATATTTTTACAAAACAAAACATTATATACATAACACAGAAATCACACTCAAAAAATCACATAAATAAGCTCTTAAAGAATTAACATAAAAATAAGCTCTTAAATATTTGGCACTAAAATAAGCTCTTAAATATTTGGCACTAAAATAAGCTCTTAATTATTTGGCACTAAAAGAAGCTCTTGATGATTTGGCACTAAAAGAAGCT
>JAPMOQ010065368.1:0-11804 GCA_026543055.1 Argiope trifasciata | reverse complement strand
AGGGAAGAAATATCTAAAGATGTGATTTCTGATGAGGTATGGATTTGAATTAAATTTACTTAAACAGCTGTATTATTATTGACTGTCAATGCTCAATTTTCAACTTCATATTATTTTTATTATCATAAGGAAGATACACCGACCCATCGCTTGGTGGTTCATGGCTTAAGAGGTGCATGGACAAGACATAACAGATTAGTTATTTTCAGTTTATTCGACAGTTACCAGAAAACAATTCTTTTAAAGAAAAATCTATCTACTGAAGCTCTTCGTTGTTTTAAAGTTGAATCTCAAAATACACCACAGGTATTGATTTTCAAAATTTATTCTTGATAATTATTTCCTATATTTTTAAAAAATGGAGACACATTTTCATAAAAAATCTATGTAAAATCATTTATGTAGAATACTTTTCTATTTCAGGGTTTTATTAGATTTCATTTGTCTTATTTTCACTTTTATTTGCCATTTGAGATTTATTTTTATCATTATTCATTTCAATATACTGAAATTGATAGTGATTTTTGTTTACTTACCATTTATTGAAATCTGATTTCGTATTTCAGTTTTGATATAATTATCTCCTGTAATTGTATTTTTTTCAAAACTAATGTATTATATTATTTTAATCATAATATATTTTTAGTTACAATATTTTATTCATAATTTTGTTTTATCTTTAAATATACAGGATTAAATTGTAGGCAAAGAATCCCATAACGGATTATCAAAATCTTTTAACATATTAACAAACATAAAACTATTTGAAACTTATATATCATTTATTATGGATTGAAATAAAAAGCTGATATAAAAGTATTTTCAATTCTTTAAAACTTAAAAAAATAACAAAATTGATTGTGTAACTGAAGAATAGAAGTTCTGTAGGAAATTTTTTTATCCTACAAGAAGTTAATATGCTCTTAGTTGTAATGCATATTCTCATTTCCATTCATTATATTTCATATAAATAAAAACTTACTCGATAAATTAGTTTCATTTTAGATCTAAAAAATTATTTCAAATTATTTATACTGATTGAGTATTTATATTTCATTTTAATAGAAAGTACGTTCACAAACAAACACATCGATAAATTCTGCTTCAGCTGCTCCCAGTCCTATTAGTAATCTCCAGTCAAGTCATGCTGCTTCCATGCTTCAGAAGCTAGTTGCTGAATCTGAAGCTAATCCTATGGTTTTTACAGAAGAAGTAAATGCCTCAATTTTTAATCATAAATATTGCAGAGCATTTGAAAAATAATTTAAGTTTTGTCTAGATATTTACAATACTTTACTTTTTAGATTGAAGGCACTACTAGAGAACAACAATTGCATGGCATATCAGCTTGTCAAACTGATGATGTTCTTCAGAAAAAATGGCTTAGTAATTTCATTTCATATTCCTAGCATTTAAATTACAATTTTAATTCTTAATTTTATTAAAAAAAATATGTGAATTTTAGATTTTTATATCAACATATAATTGTTTTAATGATTTAATACTGGTACGAAGAGTAAGCAGTAAACTGACTTTGATGAAGAAATTATATTAAAAATGATTTTGTAAGTCCATATTACATGAAATATTTAATATTTCAATTCCAAATTATGGTAAAAGAAATTAGTATTGCTTCTAGAAATTTTTAGAAATTTTATGATCTAGGGTTATTTTATAAGTATTATTATATGGCATATTAAAATATTTATCTTTTGACTCCTGTAATTTCAAATGATGGATAAGAGGATTATTTTTCTTTTATAATTTTTTTTCAAAATTTTCTGATTGATAAATGTATAAATATTCAGTTTAATGTTTAATTTATTTTTCAATGATTTTAATATTTAAATTCTTGATCTAGCATTGAAAAAAAAAACTTCCTACTGATATATATATATTTATGCCATATAGTCAAAAAATATTTATTTCTGTGAATTAATATTGTACCGTCTTTATAAAATGAAATTCTTTTTTAGTGTAATTCTCATATATTTTTACACATTGGAAAATTAAAGCATATAGCTCGGTAATTTTACCCTTTGAATTTAGGAATAATCACAAATTATTTTTTTAATCGCATGTTACAGCAATTTTGAGATGAGAAAATTGGATATAAATAATGAAAATAAATGATTTTTAAAAAAATCTAAAATTTGTAATTTAATTATTACATAAAATTACATAATAATGAAATCTTTTTTTAAAACTGTATATTAAGTTGCTCTAGTGTAATCCATCTCAATCATTATTCCATTGTAATTTATTCTAAATATACGTCTTTTTTGTGGGAAATGCTAGCTGTAAAAATTGAAATTGCGATAATAATAAATTTTTACACTATGCATAAATTTTAGAGTAATTTTTTTTATACAACAAAGAAGTTTTTGACATTATAAAAAAATTTCAGTTGAACTGGTCAATAGTCAAGTAATGCTGAGAGGATGTGAAACATCTGGATATGTTATAGTCAGTGCAGCCAAGGCAAAAATTCTGCAAAGGTTACACTCACCTGTTTGGAAAGACCGGTCTCTTGTGTCAAAAACCACATGGGTTGGCACTTTTGAATGTATGCAGGTAATAAAAAGAATTTTTTTTCATAATTTTTCATATTTTTAACAAAATTGATATATTTTACATAATGATATGATATATCAAATAAATAAATATAACCATTAAAAAATATCTTAAAATTTTTGATGAATTTCCATGTTTAAATGTCACTAAGTCTGAAAAAAGTTAATTTTGGTATATTATCTTTCTTTCTGTTTACCCAAATATTATAACTCTTAGTACAATAAATTAAATTACTGATTATATTACATTTCAGTTGAGCAAAAAATAAAAATCTATATATTTTTATGTAGGGGAATTCAGTAATTTAAAAAATGCAATTTGGTACATGGCATTACTATTAAAATTGTAGATCAAATACTAAAGTAAATAAATCAGTGTTTTTACTGCCTGTGTGTTAATATAGAAACTTCACAAATGTGATAAGTTAGATGGACAAATTTTATAGTATGATCTTAAGATTGAAATCATAGACTTGCATTTAATTTTGTCGGTGGGTAGACTATCTGTTAGTGGGTCTTTCCTGTGCATCTAAACATATTTCAAAAATACAAATAGTAAGGTAATTAAAATTTGATATATGATCTTGTCAGTTAAAATAGAAATGTAATCTGATTTTAAACCTAGTAGGCCAAAAGACTAAATGTGTACTGAATATGCATTTTAAGATCTCAATTATTTAATTTAATCATTTTCACAATGTAATAAACTCAAAACTAACATATTATGTAAGTATATTAGAAATTGAAGAGGCGAATTCTGCTATTTTTTTATTAACCATGTCATATATTGACAAACCTGAAAAGTGTCTACATCAGATCTTAATCAATATTTCTAATGAATATATTTGTGCAATATTTCAGCTAATATGTTAAATATCATAATGGATTTTCTACCATTTGTCATCTGATCATTTTGATCCTAAGGAAGCATTTAAAATGAAAGGAAACATATAAATAAGCATTGTAAAGCTCAGTGAATAATGGTATTCACACATGATGTTAGAATTTAATTTTGGGCCGAATTATGTGAGAACAAAATAAAAATTAATTCCATTATGAAAATGTAAATGAGTTAATTTTCTAAAATATTAATCTCTATACTACTTTTGGAAGTTTTCTTTATCATTTTTAACTTCTGTATATTTCAAATTTTTAATTGAATGGTAATTTAAAATCTCTATTGTCTATTAATGTTTTTAATTTATATGTATTGTGAAGATTATACAGTTTGTAGTTTAAATGGTGATTAACCCAGGTATCAGATAACAGCTATAGTAACAAATAAATAGATTAGTTGAAAGTTAGTTTGATGAAACAACGGAAATAAGATGGTCTTATATCAGTACTGCATGTAAAAGGAGCCGAGAACTGATTTGGCGTAGGTGTTGGCGGAATTGTGCCAATACGTAGGTTGAATTCCGCCAAGGATCGAACCTGCGATGTTCGGGTTTGAAAGCCAGTAACTTATCTACTATACAAAAATGGCCACCAATGTTTAGTGGTAGTTACTGGCTTATTAAGATGTCACCACACTGATTTTATGAAAATTAGCTGTGCACCTGTTGTAGAAAAAATTCTTTTAATGCCGCTTTTGATGGAAAGAAAATATGCAAACAGACATTAAATGTATTGTGGTTTAATAAAATATCTGATGTAAAGAAATTTCAAATATTTTGATCTGATGCTTATATCTTAGTTCCTAAGTCATTCAGGGAAAAAAGTGTGATGCAGAAAGTAAAAATTTTGTATCACATTTGTCAGTTTCAAAGACATTTTGACATTTGTCAGTAGGATTAGGGTCCATTTTCGATCTCAAATAAAATCCAAAATCTTAAGAAATGTAATGTTCAAACTCAGCAATTAAGCACTAATAGCAATGACTATGGAAAACATCTCATTAAAAGATGTGATGAGAGAGAAATTTGTGGAGACAATCTCAGTAATAAAGAAGAAATTTATTAAGTGAATATCGTTGATGATGAATAGACGTGAAGCTGAATTGTGAATAAACAATATTAAAATATTTTTTCAATTCTTCCTTATTTTCTTATGATTTACGATTCGGTGTTGCATAAGTAATCTCAGAGCTTGGCGGCCATTTGGCGACTTGGTGATGGATTTGGTGATTTTAGTGACCAAACAGAAATTACTGGAAAAATTTAATTTATTTATTAATATTTGAAAAAAAAAAACTGTTTTAACATCAAGTGTCATCCATTATAAATTAAAAAAATGGATTTGAACTTGAGTGGATGAATAAAAAATATTTTATTAGCAATTGAAAATTTCAGCATTATTATATACTAGCCGCCTTTGGCGACCAGCTGGTTCGCCATGAATAATGCGTTCTATAATTTTTAATTAAATCACATATACATTAGCCTTGAAGCAATTCCGGGTATTGATTCGCCTGAAATTAAAAATGTTTTTTTAAAGAAAGTGAAAAAGGAAAAAAAAAATATTGAATAAATGATATAGATGTTGCAAACAATTATATAAACCTTAGCTTTGCATTTATTTTTTTAGAAACTATCACATTTTATAATGGAAAAAAAATATTGAATTAATGATACAGATATTGCAAACGATTATAGAAATATGCCATTAAGTCGGAATTCCAATGTATATCCTGTCTAAATTCGATCAGGTTTACGATAAATAAAGAAGATTTATTGAATAAATGATTTAGATATTGCAAACGATTATATAAACCTTTGCCTTGCATTTATTTTTTTAAGAAAATATCACATATTATGTTTCTTTTATTTTATCCAGTCACGTGCTGAAAGTATCATTTCTTTAGACTTGATTCACGATGTTAGTTTTTTTTATTATTTGAACTTCCGTCATTGTTTTATTTTATTTTATCCAGTCACGTGCTCAAAAAAACATGGTTAAAATATTTCTTTAAAAATTCGTTAAAAATCGAGGCTTAAGTTATACATTAAAACTCTGACATCATCAGGAAGCTATTTTTTTTATCTTTAAATTGATGTTAAAATCATGTTTGTGCGATAATATTTTCGGAAGTTATAGCGGAAAAACGTCAAAATTTCGCTTAAATTTTAATTAATTCAAATTCTAATTAAAAATTCGAAAAAAGGGCTCCAAGGTGCACATTCTGAACCTCCAAGGTATACATGTACCAAATTTGGTAGCTGTAGGTCCAACCGTCTGACCTGTAGAGCGCCAACACACACACACACGCACACACACACACACACATTGAGCTTTATTATAAGTATAGATATACATATATATATATGAGGTGTGTGTAAACTAATAGTAGAAGCTGAAAAAAAGTTGGGCCCCAATCTTTCTGAGAGTACGAATGACAAAGTTTGGGATGCCAATAATGAGGAATTTAATACACTGATGGGAATAACAAAGAAGCAATAAAGATCTCACCGAAATTTGAGATTTTTTATTATATATCTTTATTACAGGACCTGATTATCCTCCTACCTTCAATGAAACTAAGTAGAATCCTAAACTGGCAGAAACATTAAGAAAGGAGCTTAAGTCATGAAAAAAGATGAAAACTTAGAAAGTAATAGATACCCTCCACCCCTAAAAAATGGAACAATTATTGGTACAAAAATGTGGAGCAAGGATATTAGATTGTAGAATACACACACGAGTGCTACAGATTTTTGAGTGAAAACATTATTCCGAGTCTTATGCACCAATTACTGGATTATCTACTCATTGAATGTTAACATCTTTTGCATTACAAAGTGTGTGTTTTATTAAGTAATTAGCTATTCAACTTTCTTCCCCAAATGATTGCTATATAAAGCCCCTAAAGGGTGTTAATTTTGTGAAAAGAAAGGCATGTAAACAAGCCATTGTATGGACTGAAAGATACTCTATATTGATAGAATGAACAATTAAAGTTTGTGATGAGTTATTGCATTACAGCCACCATTAGGAAATGGTGCATATATACTGATTTCCTTCAAATATTTTTGCAACCTACTATGAAGCATCTACATTTTTATCTCCTCTAGATACTCATAATAGATGGTTTAAACTAAGCATTATGCTTATATATCTTTACGACAAACGAATAATTTCAGTATAAATTGATAAAGGAAATTACTTTTTCTTTTAAAAAATTTAATTATTCGGTAAGAAAAATTTGTTTAAAAACAATTACTAATTTATCTTATGAATAATGCTTGTATGTTATCACTGTATACTACTGTTCATTTTTATTAAAAAAATTATTTATCTATTTTCAGTCTTACTTTAATTTATAATGACATATATTTAAATAATTAATGGCAATTAAATCATAAAAATTATAAAATCAATATGATTTTTTTAATAATTTTACATATTATTATGCATTCCTATGTGTATTTCCAAAATTTATTTATTTATTTTTTAGTATTATGCAACTGTGGATGCTGGAGTTCCAAGCCCTACAGTGGATGATGTAATGTGGCTTTCTATTGATAACATAGAAGAAAGAGAATCCATGGTTATAAGTGACCTTCCTGATTTAGTTGGAAGTGGTCATAGTGTAGGTGGGGTGGTCAGTAGTACTGTTGGTGCTGTATCAGATTCAGAATCTGCACCAACACAGTTACAAAGAATTGTTTCTCGTTGTGGATGCCAGTTCTTTTATGCAAGTTATGGTGAAAATATGGATCCTAGTAACTTAGAAGAAGTGCCCCCACTGGTATTTATTGTTTTTTTTATAAAATCTGTAACAAAGTTAATACCTTGGCATAGCAGTTAGAATTTTATTATTGTATTTTTGCCATCAGATTTGATGAAGAGCTGTGTATTGACAAAGTAAACATGCATGAAAACAGTTTTGAGTTGAAAAGAATATATAATATAAGTATTGTGTATAATATAAGTCAAAATTTTAAATATGGCTGAGTTAATGCAATTTGAGGTTGAGGTAAAATATTAAAATTTTAGATATTATGGAAAAAACAAGCAGCTTTTAGAAATTAAAAAAAAATATTATGATGTGTTATTCATACAAGTCTAGATTTAATCTTCAAGCAATAAATGTCTGTGTACATATCTATTGTAGCGATGAGTTAGTTTTACATTTGTTCAATAAAACTAGTCACACATTCATAAATGGTTGAATCAGATACAATTAATTGGTTTAGCTATAATTTTTTTAATTATCTCTGAAACCAACATTCATTTATTCATAATAATGGGATTTCTATCTTTGTTCAGTGCAGAACCTTTGGTAATAATTTTCGCATTTTGTTTGACTATTGCGAGTTCTACTTATATAGATTTCAACATCATTTGATTTATAATTAATTTTTGTCATCATATGAAAATGCTTTCTGTATTATCGATAGTTTCATGTTTTACTAATTAAACTGTTAAATTTGAAAAGATTATACTCTTCTAATATTATACTTAGATTGTTTCTAAACAGTTATTGACTCTTATATTTCTTACCAAAACTGTTTAGTGATTTAAAAGGATTAAACGCATAGTTTAAGTCCTTAGTTAATTTTGAAAATAGTATTTGCGGTTCAGATAGTGGAAGAGAAAAGAAACCAAAAAAAAATGCTGAAATTTAATTAAAAGTAATTTATTTTAAGAGTAAGTGTTCAATGATTAGCTTGTAATATAATTACATTCGTTATCTTTCTTTAAATACTCATCTACCACACAGACTCATATTTCACACCCTTTTTTATCTTCTAAATTCTTTTTTTTTTTTAGATTCGATTAAATGGCTTTGTCACAACCCATTCTATCTCAAATTTTTGAATATTCACATTTCTTTTAATGATCAGAAGATCCATATTTCACATGAAATAAAATCAATATGTTCTTTGCAAAGTTGCTGAGCACAAGCTAATAATTAAAATTTATAAGGGCAGTTGCTATATACCTGTGTTGTTGCTGATTTACTTAGAATTATTAGGTATTGAAATAATATGACCATTGCTGATGGATTTTTTAGAGTGGATTAGGTGTAAAAATTGTTGCTTAAAATTGGAAGTGGTGCACAGTATTAATTAGACCAAAATGATGTGTTATTAAAAATAATGAAACTATTTATATTATTGAAAAATCGGGAGATTAATAATTGGAGATTGTAAAATATTTTAAAAAAATCCTGACAGTGTATAAATAAAGATCTTTTAAGAAATCTTATTCACATTATTTTTTGTATGGGAAAAAATTGTTCTTTTAAATGTTTAATTAATCACATTTTTTTTTAATCATTAGCTGATAACTATGCTAAATTTATATGATTTTTTTAAAAAAAAGTTTGAAAGTCAGATAAAAATATTTCATTGATGTAACTAACTAACTTATTTTAATTAAAATCAAATTTTGATGGAAAAAATAAGTAAATAATTATATTTTTTTCTAATAATAAAATCTGAAATTGAGAAAATAATTTATAAAAAGATGCATTCTTTTTCAATATTTTACCTTTTACAAAAATTTTCATTACTTTTCCTGATGCTAAAATATCACAAATAAACCATGCTATTATTATTTAGCTAAGACAGAATTTTTACTTTTCTAGCCCGAGGATAATGATTTGTGGGAACAAGAAGTAGGAGTTGATTGCTTTACTTTGACTCATCATGATTTGGATATATGCACAAATTCTCTTCAATATGCGATGATTCTTGATTTAGTCAATAACCTATTATTATATGTTCAACCTAGGAAAAAAGAAGCTACAAATAAGTTACAATACATGCGATTCCAATTACAACTTTGTTCTGTAGAAGACCACAGAGATCCGATTTTGCAACTTCAAGAAAATGTCAGGTGATGCATATTTCCTCTTTCCTTTTATAAATGCTAACATTGTGGTTAAAATAATTGTTATAGTTGTGCTTGAAATCTTGTTTTTAATTTTTTTTTAATTATTATTTCCATGGAAGAATTTTTCTAACTGTATTTTAATATTTCAGATCCCTAGTTACCAATTTAAGACGACTGGAAAAAGAAGCTTATGTGATTCATAAATTAGTCTTAGAAAATCCTGACAATGCTGATTATTTAGAAGAACTACAGATGCTTGATAATAAGGTACATTTGCTAAAGTACTTCACATAAAATTCTTATATAAATATAGTATTTAAAATATGATATATTAAATACTATTTTAATAAAGTTTTACTGGCTATGGTCAAGCTAATTTAGAAATCTAATCTGCAGACAAATCAGTTAAGTCATTAATTAAATTTCTAAACCAAATGAATTCCTTGGAAAGAGTAAGTTTAATTATACAACTGAAGATGCAAACTAATGATTTTTATAAACCAAGAAAAAACTAGTTAAAAGTTGAGTTTTGTGGTTATTCATGGTCAAAAAAGAATTGCAAAGCACAAATAGCACTCAAATCAACTGAGATATTCATACATATTTAAATATCAAGGAATGCAAAGTATGATTTTTTTCTGTAGATGCATTGATTCAAGGATTGCCATTGACAAAATAACAAAATAAAGACAATTATCTGGTGCAAATTTTCTTATTATATACGAGTTTCATTTAATATTGCAAAAACTGCATTAATTTTATTTTGAATTAAAAGTAGCATAAGTGATGAACAAAATATTGTTTTTAAAAATCAATAACTCATGATCCTTGTTTTTTTTTAAAGAGAAAGTTAATCTGCAATCATTTGCAGCAAAGAAACATTTAAGAAATGGTATTATTATTTTTTATTAAAAACGTTTGTATCATTGAAAATATTTACATGCTTTTCATTATACTACAATCAAACCTTGTTTAACTAGCATTTTTCTTATGAATGATTCTCATAATGAACAAAACAAAATGTAGAACATCATGTCCCTGAAGGAGCAATGTTTTCCAAAGCTAATAGAGAGGGGAAACTATAACATCATATACTTACCTTACTCAGTATGTGTTCATATGTATTGTTTGAAGAGAACCTTTATATCTTGATGGAAGAAGATTTGGTTGGATACCATTGTTGAAAGCAATAAGAAGCAATAAGACTTTTGCCGACGAAATTCTCAACTTCTTGCCGACGGGGGGGGGGGGGTAATGGCCCCCCACTGTCGCCGCCTCTGATTGCTTCATACATTGAGAAGTATCACTGTAATAAGGTTGTAAGTATGCACTCTACAAATTCATGTGATGTTAATGCTACATCTCATATTTTGCCAAACATTGCAAGGGATAAATGTCTTTAAGCAATTTTGTTGTAATTAAAGCATGCGTTATAAATAATGAATTATATTTTTTTCGAATTTGCTAAAGTATTCATTTTTATTTCAGAATGAAATGCAATGTCCTGATTTAAATGTATTCCTTTTGATTTTTTCTGCTTAACATTTGTTTAACATTAACGAATAATAATTAAGTTATGTTCATTAAACAAGATTCTACTGTATTAATATATATTTTCTGCTCTCTTTCTTGTGTTATAATTAATTTTGTAGACAGACTGCAAATTTCGAAAAATGATAAAAATAGACAAAAACAAACAAACATGGCATTAAAATTAATATTGGGAAAAACAAGTATATTTATTTTGAAATATGTGGAAATCATTGTTTTTGGTAATCGGTTCAGTTTTAATCCTTAAAAATGTCAAAATTTTCCATACTTTAATCAATGAAAAATTAAATTAAAATTTCTGAAAATCTGAAGATTGAAATTTGGCTCTATTGCCCTTAAAGTGACTGGAATGTCTGAACTTAATCTGGGGGGTATCTGGAATCTAGTTGGGTAAAATATTCAATAAATTTATAAAATTGAAACAAGCAGTGCAGAAGAAATCATTAATAATAGTTCATAACCTAACAGATTTCAAATGAAAAAACATTGATATAAAAAATTTTCAAAAGTTTATTTTTAATACATTTTGTCACTTTAAAATGGCATAAAAATAATATCCAGAATATTGTTATTTTTAAAGTAAAGATCTAGGAAAATATAAAAAATGAGCTAATTTTTTTTTAAATAATCGATTTTTTTAAATGGGTGTATTATTGCTAAGAAATTCATAAAACTTGTCTTATTACTGAAAAATATGGATATATTTTTCATTGTAAAGATTTTAGTTGTTTTCTATAACAACTCATAGTTCATATTTTAAACAATGTAATTCAATGATCTTAAAAATGACGAGAAAGTCATTTTGTTGGTTAAAATGTTTTTCTACTAGAAAATTATATTTATCTGTTTTGTTAATATTCAAATTATCTAATAAATTATGTATTTATTCTCAATTTTTTT
>JAPMOQ010065363.1:18526-30313 GCA_026543055.1 Argiope trifasciata | reverse complement strand
AATTTAGCCTAGTTTCTTACTATGAGAAAAATAGTTGATGCTTTTTTTAAAAAAAAGAAAGTAAAGTAATAGAATCTTAATTTTAAAATCATTTTTTAAAATTATTTTCCCTATACCCAATATTATTCCTTTCTTAAAGCAAAAGAAAGGATTTTAAAAAAAGGCTATTTATAAATACAGATACTTTTCATGAAAAGTATAAAAAGGATCAATAAATTTGAAATTGTTTAAATACATAAAATTATGAAAATAAAATTATTTTAAATTGATGGCTGTGGTTGACATTTGAATTTTTTAAAATTAAAAATGATAAAAACAGAATAATTAAGTTGCTTAGTAAAATAAAGATAATTTAATAATATTTGGATTAAAAAACTGATAATACTTCAGAAGAAATAACATTTTTATTATTTTTTTTAAAAAAAAACATATCCCTTGGATAAGATTTTGAAATTATCAATTTGTCATCTTGATTTTGTTTTTAGCAGTTGCTTTTAATAATTTTTAAATAATCAAAATTCAACAAAATATTTACATCTCAAACATTTATATACATCATTTTATATCACAAAATTCAATATGCAACAAAATTCTAGATTTTTCTTAAATTCTGAGATTAAGCATTAAGAACTACTACCGAATTTGTAAAATCTTTATTACTTGAACTCGAATATAGAATCATCACATATTACAATATGAAACTTAGAAGGTTAAAGCTACTACCAAATTTTTCTAATCAACCACTTTAAACTAAATAACTTTTTTAGAAGTTCAAGGAAAAAAATAATAATATAGTTTTTCTGTAAAGGAATAAATCTTTTATAAAAGAATAACTTTGTTTTCACAGGTAAAGTGTGAAATTTCTGGCTCTCTTCACCCATTTCGCTGTGGCGGCATCGAGGCACACGCTCTGCGACCCAGAGATAAATGAACATTGGGAAAATTTCAAGATAAGCGCATCTAAATTTTCAATTAAAGAAATGGAAAAAAAAATGGTTTTGAAACTAATCTTATGTAAATTATAAATAAAAGAGAGCTATCGTTCTTTCACATGCCAATTTATCCACATATTAAAATGTCACTTGTAATATGCAGATAAAAATGATAGTGTCTTTATTTTATGACAAAATAAAATTTTGAATTAAACCAATAAAAATTTTGTTAGAGTTTCCATAATTAATTTATAATGTTTTTCTACAATTTTGACATTACTAATTGTGTGCTTTATATAAGCATTTATATGTCCAGTGATAATAGAGTATGATCATTTACAGAAAGTATTCGGAAAAGTCTATAATGAAATGGAAGAAGTTCACAGACTTATGATATGGGAGTCAAGTGTAACTGATATTATCCAACACAACCTCATTTACGATCTTGGATTACACTCCTACTGAAAGGGCATCAACAAATATTCTGATCTTGTAAGTGTTTGAAATTAATATTAAAAATTAAAGTAAAAATTAAAACAACTTCTTTATAAGATATATTATTTATAGATATTACTACTTCTATTATAAGTTATTATTTTTAGAAATATTTCATTATTTCTGTTTATATAATATAGACTACTATATTATTAACATTTCCCATCTATTCATAATCAAATTATTACTGAATCCTTAAGACGTAAATATTTTGAATTTTAAATGAATGAATAAATTTTTTAATGTAATTTTTTTGAAATAGGATTTAATTGAAATGAAAATATATAATATACGAATATATTAGAAACATTTTGATCATGACTGAAGCCAAGTTTAGTTTAGTTATATTAACGTCCCATTTTCAGGAAAATTAGAGCTATTTTGGGATGGACCTCGTAATTTTGATCCGCTGTCGCATACCGAGGACTGCACCTGAACTAACACCTTGTGTCAAATCTTTTACCCAACAATAGAGGGAGGATGTTTGGATTCCACGGATTTAAAGTGCATCGCACCCCCCTTACAATGCTGTTTTTTGGAGGAATCAGGTCTCGAACCTGAAACTTCTGGAGTTATCACTAGGTCATCGTTTCCATGAGTGAAACGAAATTTTCATACTTTTAAATACCAATATCTATTTTTTTTTCTTTAATTAATAGAATTAAATATCTATTTCCTTTTTCAGTAACAGTGCGGTTCCTGCTGGCCTTCTGCACAACTGGCTCTTCAGAAGGTCAAAATTGAAGGTCAGTTCATTGAAGATACTAAAAAAGGCCTTTCTATTTGAGTATCTATGAAAAGTTGACTATCCTTGCCATTCCTCACTAATAAAATGCAAAGCGAAATTTGAGTAAAATTATCAACAATATGATAAAAAGTACTCCTCAGATTAGCTCATTCAGCATCTACTAGCTTCCTGAATTTCTAATGACTTTAAAGTATGTACATTAGCTGCACCACCTTCACGCAAAGAAAACATTTTGTTCATCATAAAACATTCAAAAAAATTCTCAAAATACCCAAAAGTCGAGTTATTACGAACACAAATAATCTGCAGTTATAAATTTTACAAAATATTACTAAAATTTCTTTATGATAATTAGGAAAGGTCACATAGTTATCAAACTAATAGACTAAGTTAAAAAAAAGGATTTTTAGTATTTCCTTCAACAGATTTCTTGTCTTTTCAGGAACATGATGAATTTGTAAGATATTATATATATATATATATATATATATTATTCTGTACTCTGCATTGCCTATTAAAATAATGATGCACGGAGATTAAAAAATACTGCCGGAATATTAAAGAAAAAGAAAAATTTATTTCCAATTCGTCATACAGTGGCAAGCAAGATTTAACAATAAATAACATTGCAACATTAGAAGTGATGTTTACAGAATTTAAAAACAGGATTAAATAAATTAAAACTTGTAAAATATGCTATTTTAAATAATATGAATAAAGTTATACATTAAAAATATTTGTGTACAAAAAGTAATATTTTAATTATTGACAACTTTCATTTTTAATTTATAATTCATTATTATGACATTAATATCTTGAGATTTTTCTCCAATACATTACAAGATATTACTGGAATTGTCTAAGATTTAACTACATTGATTTATTAAAAATTAAATTCTTAAAATGTTATGTCAAGTATTAAGAATATATAAAATTTAAAACATATCACATCAGCAAAAAAATTCAAAATACCAACTTTAAAAACATTAAACACATTATTTAAAAGTTATTAAAAGCATTTATAGCTGCTAAGCTAAAAAATTCACAAAAGTCGAGTACAGTTTTTATAATCAAGTAGGAAACATTTAAAGTAATTATTATAGCGGTAATTTTATATAGACTTGTCTTTAAAATCAAAAACTCATCTCTATGAATTAATGAATATTTAAGTAACTTGACAATTTACTTCGAAAAATTATATTAAAACATTGATATTTTTAAGAATTAAATTCAAAATTCGAAACTTTTCAGTAGCATTAATAAAAATTAAATACCTGCTTCGGCACTATTATTAATTGCATCCACTATACTTTTCTAAAAAAATAAAAGAGCGATAATTTATTCTTGGATTTTTTAAAATTAAAAGTCAGCTATTATGTTTTATTTTTGTCTTAAGCATATTGATCACCATGTTGATCAAGCATGATGATCAAACAATACCTTCTAAAAATAATAGGATTCTTGATTGATTGGCCGGCCGTACCAATCAATCATCCTCAAATGAAAAACTATCAAGGAATGTGAATTAATTCCCTTTATTTGATAGTTTTCTTATGACTGAAATAATAGCCAAAAAGAATGATATGCTTTAAAATTTAACTATTTTAGATTTTTAAATTTTAAATTTGAATAATGCGATTTTTAAATGAATGCCATTAATAAACACGCCGTCCGTAGGAAACGTCTTTGAAACTGAATTTTTTAAAATTATAGGGTATAATTATCATTTTAGCTTAAATAGCATCAACCTTTAAGATAAATAAGAATAAATCAGAATTACGAGGTTTAACGGTAATTATATTAATTAAATATGATAATGAGTTATTGAAGTTTGAGTAATTATATAATACTATAGAATGGCTAATCATAACTCGTAATTTAGCAAATTCAATGGCACAAAAGAACAAAATTATCATGGAACAGTAATAATGCACGTTTATATAAGAGAAATGAACATCGAAAGATTCGGATAATGATGCTAACTTTATATTCAGAGGCAAAGCAAATGAGCTCAGTTATACCCACAATATTAAGCATTCTTAAAAAGTAAAACATTTAACAAAAACATCTCAAACATTATCATTAAACAAAACACACAATTACAAATTTTCGATTTCTGCCGAATACGTGTTTAAAATATCAATCATCCATTTAAAATCTTATTTATGAAAACATCAATTTACTTACAAGAAATTTTACATGTAAAATTCAAGACAAAGTCTAAAAGACAAAACATTTTTAACATTAAATACTTTATTAATAAAATGCAATTTAATTTATGAGATAATTTTTCAAGATTTAGATTCATTAGTGAATTATTAAACGCAATTATTGATACAAAAGCATTCTAAAAAAATTATGATCGGATATATTCTTGTTAATATTGATTTACCTTCTAAGCAAAACCCTTTCTCAATTTGATCACAAAAAATTTTCATTACAAGTTCTGCGTTTATTACATTAGTCAAAACAAGCATATAAGAATTTTCAGATTTTATAAAAAATATAAATAGAAAAAATTCCCACAAAATTTACATAGGTCGGCAGTACTTACTGCAATTGAACTGGAATCCGACAAAACAATAAATTTCAAGTATTTACAACACCTCAAATCTTTGAACAGCAATGTTTCTTTAACAATTTAAATTATAATCACACAATAAAACCATTTATTCAATAGTTAGGCAAAAATCATCTTATTTCACTTCCAGAATATCACATCATTCACAAATTTAATCTACTAAAATTTAAAAAGTTATGCACAATTACTCATTTGTTTTCTCTAGAATGTGTTTAAAAAAGCAATTGTCCATTTAAAATATCAATGACGAAAATATGAATATGTATATACAAAGGACTTTTTCAGATAAAATTCAAATTAAATTGAACCCTATGACTTCAGCTGATTGAAAACCATTTATAAATATATCAATGACCCTGATGGATTTAAAAAATTTACCTACTATTGGGAGTAAACTGTATTCTGAGAATGTTATCAATCAAGACTGGAGCATTTTTAAATCTTATTTCAGTGATCAGATGTGACAGTAAAATACAGAGTGCAGTAAAAAAACAAAGGAATGTTCGAGCACTGACGCTTTGGAAGATGATACAATGAATACGAATACAGCCGCTCCATTTTCCAAGAATTAAGTATCAATTACCATAATAAATTATACTTTCGTAACTGCAATTCTCACTGTTATTCGCATTTGATCTATATGTCAAGTATTGTGGTTAAATTGCACAGACAGCAAATTCCTTCGGCACTTGTGATGAATAATCTTTGCACAAATACAACAATTGTATTGATTTAACAAATGACTTAAAAGTTACACTTTATATTTTATTATTCTGGAAATTAAGGTTCGGACAAAAACTAACAGAAATGTTGAGTTTTAAGATGGGATTTCACTGCTGCATTACCAAACAAAATTACTTATCAAAGGCAAAATTGATTTAAATTTTTTTAGATCTACAGTATTTTAAACAATTTCTGTTGCTGATTAAGCAAAATTTTTGAGTAATAAATGTTATACTGAAATAGTTGATTACCGCTTTTAAAATTTCAAATAATCAAACCGAATACTGGTCAAAGCTGAAGAATTTGCATTTTCCTGTTAAATTTATATCTTTAAAGGTTTTACAAATTACGTCAAAATTAAAGCACTTTGTACGGAATTTTGCAGTCAAGGACGCTCAGTAATTAGTTTCAAATGAGGAAAAATTAAGTATGGCTTTCTTGTGCGAAGAAAAAAAGGAAATTTGATGTATTTAAATTTGTGGCCTCTGAAATTAATATATGAATTTGATCCATATCAATTAAATAAGTTGTTGATATATTGTTAGAAGTCTTAATTTATCAGATTTTTGTCCATATAGAAGATTTCACATTTTCAGACAACGAGAAAATTTTGTTTTTTACTTGTTTATTTGCAGTCCATATGATGCAAAAGTTCTGTCAGCCAAAAGAGGTCTCTGATGACCATGTCTAATTTTCTTTCCAGGACCTGGAATTCTAAAAATACTTGTTGAGGACTTGAAATGGTAAATCCTTTTGATAATGGTAAAAATTTCACAAACGCTTTTCTTCAGCATAAACCATGTTATATCAAGTAAGTTCTGAAAAAAAAGGGACATTTGGATTTAGAGATATAAATTCAATCGTTCAACAATATTTGCAATTCTGTCAACAGTTTTCCTGTAAGTGACCGATTTGTCTGACAACATAATATTTGAAAAGCATAGATGATACAAGTGATGTAATGATAAATCTTACCGTAAATTCTTAATTATTTTCTGCAATTAAGAAGTCTTGAAATACTGTGTGAAATAATAAATTCCATTCGAATCTTTTGAATGGAAGGAATTGTATCTAAAAGGAAATAATTGACTCAATCAGTAAAAATATAATACAAAAACAAAGATTAAAACAAAAATCATCACTTTAAAATCATATTGATGGAAATATACATTTATAAAAAAGATTTTCTAGGTGAAATTCAAAATGAGTTAGGATTTCAATTGATTGAAAAGTTTTTATAAATATAATCATCACCCATTGTGGATTTATAAGAATTAATTAGAAGCCGCAATAAACTGTATTTTGAGAATGCTATCAATTAGAATTTAAATAATTTTAAACCTATTTCAATGATAGGATGTGGCAGGAGAACTCGATAAAAGCAAGGGAGTGCTTGAACTGCATATAAATTTCGGGAGATCAGACGCAATGAACGGAGTCATTTCATTTTTCACTACCGTAATTAAACTTTCGTAGCTGTAAACGCAGTTTTACAGCTATTGGTATTTGAATAATAGGATGCATGCACTATGATTAAATTCGATAAATAGCAAATCAGTAATCATTCAGTACGTGATAAATAGTTCTTTTGAAAATACAATTATTTTACCTAAAAATGGCTTAAAAATTAAATTATTATTACTGCGGAAATTTAAGTTCAGACGGAAACTAACAGAAACGTTGAATTTTAAGATGGGATTTGAAACCACTCCTTTATTACTAATCATTGTTATTTTCTAAAGACAAAATCGCATAATCAGCTTCTTCAAATCAAAATATTTTAACCAAATTTTGTCGCCGCTTCCAGTAAATTTTCGAACAATTTTAGAATGAAATATTAAATGATTATTGCTTTTTTTTTTGAATTTCAAATAATCAAGGGACATGCTATCTAAGAATGAAGAGTAAAGTATTTGCTCTATGTCGATCTTTAAAAAAATTATGTATATCAAAAAAACTTCAAATTCTTTTTTTAATGGAATTTTGCTAAAATTCGAGGAAAGTGAACTATTAGTCTTCAATGAAGCCAAAACCAAGAATGATTATTCTGTGCTCAGAATGCAAGAAAAAAAATTAAGGCATTTAACATTAGTGGCATATCAAATTAATATGTCAAGGAAAGATTAGCTTAAGTTGCCATCAAAGTCTTTTTGTCCATATAAAAAAATACACTGAATAAATTTAATGTCAATGAATAATTTTTTTTAATTTACTTACAATTGTTCTGTCGGTTAATAGAGATCTCGGATGCACCTCTAATTTTCTTTGCAAAATATGGAATTCCAAGAAATACCAGATAAACAAATTCTCTTCAATAAAATTCAGTAATATTTTCTCGAATACTTCTCAGCATAAACTATGTAGTATCATTGAATAAGATCTGAAAGAAAGATTTTCATAAGTATGAGATACGAATATTAATTCTTTCCTTTACCACTATCAGCAGTGCTCTTCGGCAATCTTAAGAAAAGACTAGATATATTTAGCAAAAGAATAGTTGACATTTCGTCATAGAGGAAACGAGCAATAGATGGAGAAACCTTACCATAAAGTTCAGTTGGTACTCCTTTGCTGGAATTGAAATCGTTTACTTGGAAGTTTTAAACTAATTATCTAGTAGCTTTCAGAAGTTCCATCGAATCTTTTGATGACTTTGAATGAAATCAATATTTCACCTAAAAGAAAATAATTGGTATAACCAGCAAAAAATTAAGATAATAAATAAAATTAGCTTATAAAATAATCAAAATCAAAGGATTATCGTATCCAAATTAAATCTTTACAATTCTTACAACTTATTTGAATTACTAATTATACTTACCCTAGTTAAATTTACCTAGTCTATGAAGGGTGAGAACTTTGATGTCAAATATCAAAAAACATTCCTTCATCTTTAATAATTCATATCGATAGAAGACAAGTCAGGAACTGGGAACGTAGACATTCAACTAATTTCAAGCAGAAATCCAGTCATAGTTAAAAAAATATTTCGGTAATGATAAAATCCTTTTGATTATGATTTGCAACAACAGCAGACGAAGCATTGATAGCGAGTCTTTAAAATAACGAAGAAAATTAAGAATGAAAAAATTTCTGCAAAATTTCTTTTCTTTCATTGTTTATATAAATATTTTAGATTTTTAAGGAATTATACTTTCAAAACAAGAAATTTCTTAAGTTCACCAATTCTTTTAAAATTCAAGAAAAGTAAAAAGTTTTGAATTAAGTGCAAAGTAAGCAATTTTCAAAAGAATAAAGCAAATTCTTTCCAAATTTGCTGGCATTTGAAGCAACATCTTCAATGTTTTTAAGAAGCAAGGGACCACGTGAATGTTTCCAAAGCATTTTTCAATCCTTTTAGAATTTCACACTACTGTTATGAAGTTTTTAAAAAAAATCATTGCAATTCGAGTGTGGGGCATCAAGAATTCGAAATTTCATCTTGATTTTTCCATTCCAGAAATTCGTTATTCAGATTGATATTCCTCTCGATTTCTTAAACAATTCAGATTTCATTTTTATTTTGTTAAACGTATGACAATGATTCATAATATTTCCATTCAGTTAGATCTTTCAGTAGTTGAGAAGCTGGAAAAATATTTTAGCACCTATAAAAATCCTCAATATTGTCTTGACCTTTACGGAATTCCAACTTTTCAATAGTGCCATCAGGTTAATTTCTTTAATTCAGCGTCCACAGATTTTTTATTTGCGGCACATGGGCTACTTTTTTTAGCTATACTGCGCCAAACTACTGGCTGTAAAATCAGTTTTTTGAAAAAGCTATAATTATTATCCAATGACACACATTTGGGAAGAAAACTGTCACTGCTAATCCAAATAATATATATCTACCGATTATGTACCAGTAGTGTACATAAAAAAACTCCATGGTTTTTGTATCTGAGAAGTTTATCAAATTTAATACTTTGATTGTATTTTTTTCTATCAGCAATCCTTCATACACCCCTTTCTTATTGAAATTGAATCACACTGAGTAAGGTCCACATGATTTCGGAATCTTCGGCCAATTTTAATGAGGTTTTGGGAGATTACTAATAACTATTAAGCCTATCACAACAAATGAATCAAATTCATGTAAAGGAACCGAGTAGTAACTGCAAAGATCGATAGAAATTTACTAATTTCTCAAATAAAAGGATGCCCAGAAATGCTTACTATACAATAAGAAAAAAAAATTGTTCTCTTAACATCTAGCTCGAATGGTGGATTTAAAGGTATTTACTTATCTTATAAAGCATCAGGAAAGGTTTTGCCAATTGTTTCTGTTATTTGATTAATTTTCGATAGTTATTTATTAATGAATACATTTTATTCATTAAAGGAATACACTCATTCGGATTTATATAAAGTATTTCGATCAACCTCAATAAGACATTGAGAAAGATTTCTTAAGCTTTTTAAAGCTTTATTAAAAATATTCGAGATTTTCTTTGATTTTGAGTGTTTAGTTGAATCAAAGGAAATTCATATTTTAAACAAGTCTCGTCAGGTAACTTTTAATGGCCGAAACATGATTCATAGGAAAGGGAGGGAACAAACGATTTATAAATATTTCTGAATATATGAAGCACGGGAATCGATCCTTAGAATATGTTCAGAAACTTCGATATCATTTTCTTTATTAAAGCAATTGTTGCTTGATGATATATATAATTAAAACATCCCTTTCATGATTAAATATTAACTAATGCATAAAAGTAAATTTATTTGTAGATTGCAGCACATTTCACGTAAGGAGAAATGATTAACATAAGAATTTGAAAGGACGAATCCCCTTTTTAAATTTTGATTAGGAGGGTTAAAATTCAGAATATTTAAAAAACAGTGAACTGCAAGGACAGGACTTTAAGTCATTTAAATAAATAATGTATGTAAAATATTTTAAAATAAATATGAAGTGTCCTATTAAAGACAAATCTAAATAGTTTGAGTTTTAGCCATTCTGAATTCAACTGCAGCATAGTTTATCTTTAAGATGTCAGTTTTCCAAATTTTCACTTTTCCGTAATGAATGAATGTTTTATTAAGAGTCGAAACACAAAATTCTTAGAATTTTACTAGCTATTCTATGGAGCAATATCTTGAGCTTCAAAAAATAAAAATTTAATCTAGAAGGGTAAATCTGAAGAAATTATTGGATGGTAAAAGGAAATCGGATTTTGCATAAGACAATATCAACATTTTAAGAATTATAATTACATTTTTTACGAATTAAACTACATAAATACTAGAATTTTGATATCAATATTTTTTCAATGAATTATCAAATATAGATTATTTTTCGAAAGCATTAAACTTATCCCAAACACTATTTTATATTCTCAATTACTTGCATCATAAGTAAAATAGTAAATAAGATATTCTCTTATTGTCTTAGTACTTACCGAAATTTCTTAATATTCGTCTCCGATACTTTTTTCATAGTGGTAGGGAGTGACAAACTTAAACTACCTTTAAATTAAAATTTTTGATTGTGTAGAATAAAATCCTTATTAATTTCACTTTATATCTCAATAACATATGATAGAGATCAAAATTACCAGTTCCAAGAATAAGAATCTTCTAATCTACAATGTTGATGAAACCTACTCCTAAAATCGAAAATACTTTTAAAAAATTTATTAAATATTTTGTAACATTAGACCCTTTTCAGATACTAAGAATGACACCCGTTTTGTCCCTCTATTTTCTAAATATCAAAAAACTGATTTATAAAACTTAGATAAAAATTCACCTTCTGGTAAGGAGTATATTATCTCCTTACCAGATGGTGAATTTCTAGAATACCATCGTTTAAGATTGTAAAATCTCTAGACATGAATAAAATGGCTTACAATTGCAAATACATGCATGCCGCAAAGAAACATTCAACGGATAAAGCATAGCACAAGTAAGAGTATCATGAAAATGGGGAAATATTTAAGCTAACCGAAAATAGTAAGCAGTTTTTCTCCTAAAAATCTAAACAGTGATTACTGCTAACAAAGTTTAAATTAAACCATTCTCTGAAACTCTGTCTTCCCACAACTTTTTCATTACTTACCATAAAGAGCTTACCAGTGCTTACTTTTAACTCCTCATATCACGCATATCTAATACCACATTTTTCACTGCTCAAAGAGAAAGAGCATTTCTCAACTAAATTCTCAACAGCCATTGCCAAATTTTTCTTCCGATTGTAATTTCTATAAGGGTTTTGACATTTAATCTCTACAGCAATCAATTTCCTCATTATTTACATGCAAGACACTCATTACCCGCACCGAGACCACATGCAAGACACT
>JAPMOQ010065359.1:0-19995 GCA_026543055.1 Argiope trifasciata | reverse complement strand
CTGTTTAGAAGAAGCACATCTGTCCAGCTTGCTCAAATATGAGAAAATGTAAAATCTACTAAACAAAGACAGCAGATTTAAATAAAATTCAATAAAAAAATTCATAGTGTAGGCACCTGTTAAAGTTTGAACAGAATCCAACAATAAGTTGAAGGTCTATCCGTCTGTTCTTTCAGAAATGAATAAATACCATAATTCAAATGCGGGATAACCTAAATATGACAAGTAGTATGAGTTTTTGTGAATACAATTGCAGTTTTCAAGCAATTTTTCGTTTTGTTCGATTAAGAGAAACGTATTCGAAACACGGATTCTGTTTTTATTTACAGTTAACACATATAAGTACTTAATCGTCAATATAAATTTGCCAAGGATGACTCGCTAGCTTCAGTAAAAATGTAAAATTTACGAAATAAGTCAATATTTCGTAATTAGTGTTCGTCAGTATCATGAAGGCGCTCTTTAGTGTTGACGAATTCATTAGAGTGAATGTCAGAAAGTTTTGGGGAAACCACTCCGATAGTTTAAATGTGTGACTTTTATTTTCGTGATAAAATATTCATGTTGTATTTCCATTTGTACAGAATTTTGGTAATAAATCTTTAAAACTTCAATAAAAAAAACATTGGGCGTTAAACAGATAGTTTCAATTCAAGAGTTGAAGAATAACAAAAAATCACAATAAACAAGTGGGTTGTCCTTTAAAGTAAGAAATCACTTGCTTATTGTTATTCTTCTGTAAGCACTTTTCATATTCTTTGCTGTTATAACTATGATTTTGGAAATGTTATTCTACCATACGGAACAAAAGAAAGTTTAACTTATTGAAATTTTATCCTCAAAACTAATTTTGAAATAAATATTTAGAATAAAAAAATCACCTACTCAGACTTCAAACTGTGTTCCATTAAGAAAAATAAAATCTTATTTCTTTGATAAAATCCTCCAAAAAGAGTAAGGAATTCAATATAAAATTTATATCTTTCGTGCTTTTAAAGTTTTCAGAGAAAAAAAAGTAATGTATTTTTGCTCTAAATCTGAATAAATTACTTACGTAAAAAGATAAACAAAAATTTGAGCTTGTTTTGAAGCTAAAGACATTTATTTTTAAAGTGCTGTTACAGTGCTGTGTCCTTTGGGATAAATGCACTTTTTTACTTACATTCTTTTTATAAAAAAATTACGTTTTGAAACTTTCGCTAACTTTGGGAAACTTTCTTCTTTAATTTTTAATGAATCTAAGAAGGTGTTATTTTAAAAATAGGCTTATATTATTCATCTTAATTTCGTACACATAGATGGAATAAAAGAGACAAAGTATATTTCGTGTGATTTTCTGTTAAAAGAACTGATTTTCTGTAACTGTATATTCAAACAGTTTATTGCGCTATATAATATTGTGCATGGTTGTCTTTCATATATTCAAAAATATATGCCTTCTGGAATATTTATATGAAAAATTATGAAAAAAGCAGCGCATACGAAAAATATTTGCTCATATGCGCTGCTATTCTATATACCACACTGTTTGATTTCTCTCTCCCTCACCCTCTCTTAAGAACCATCTGGTCGCCAGTGATTGGTATTGAAAATGACAGGATACTATTATATACAATTTTTATGAAATAGACAACATCAAATCGCCTAGCAAAACATTATGATGTTATAAATTCTTACACATGGTTCGGCTGAGATACATTCGTTTGGGTTGATAGCATCAGCAACTGCATAATGTGTTTAAAGATATTTTTTAAATTTTATCTTTCTGTTTGAGGAAATAATGCCGCCTGATTGCTTCTTGACTTATAAGATATCTTTGTATAGCTATATCCTTCTCTTTCCTTCGTATTTTAAGAAAAGATTTACTTGCGATTGACATTTTGATGCAACATTCTGAATCTGTTTTTATATTAAAAACTATTTTTTTTTAAATTCAAGAGGCACATTTTACGATCAGGTGATTTTTATGATCAGCCAAAGAATATTGATAGCGTTTAATTGCAATTACTTTTTTTGCAATTACTTTACTTGCTATTTATAATTTTCAAAAAAAATTTAACATCAAATTATTATTAGATAAAAAAAAAACATTGTTAAAGCAATGTTTTCCGACTTATTCTAAATATTGAATGTATGAAACTTCTTAGTTTATTTTAGTTCGATGTTATCATATAATTTCCTATTGTTTGTTTCTTTGAACTTTAATTCTCTAATTTATCATGTAAATGTCTCATATTAATCAATAAAATCTTTCTTTATTATATTTAAACGCTGAATAAAATTCACACCAATGTGCATAAGTCACACCAATATGCAAAGTGCACCAATATTTCATAAAACATTGAAATATATTTGAATCTTATTTCAGCAATTAATATAGTTTTGAGAATAATCAGGTATTAAATTTTAAAATGGGAAAAATGATTTTATGCACTTATAACTTTGAAATGTATAGTTGGAAAATGTTAGAACTTTTAATTCATTAAACATTAAAAATTCGCTCAGAGTTGCACATTTTCAAATATACATAATTATCAAAGATTTATAGATCTAGATCAAAAGATTGTCCTACAACAATGTAAATATTTTAATTTTTTGTAGTAGTACAGATATTGTTCATGAAAACGAATCAAAGAAATTAATTACTATTTTATAGATAAAGTTTTCCCTTTTTTATACAAGAAATCATTAGATAAAATATGTTATTTTAAATGAAATATGAATAATCTTTTAACTGTACCATTCTTTATAAGTTAATCGTATCTTCAGTATCTTCAATCATTTTCTCTCATTTAATTTAATTTCCTTTCAGCAAAACAAAAACATTTCTTTGAAGAAGTTGAATTTTTTTTGTTTCTATCATGTTATTATCCATCGCAATGATATACATCTTTCCACAAAAAACATTTAAAATTGTTTATTAAATTTTGTAAGCAAGTTAAAAAAATATAATTGAAATGTTAATTTTTTATTGCCTCCAAAAATTAAAATGAACCATTATTTTTATTTATAATTTCACAAAAAATACTATAAAGCATTAGGAAGGATTTTGTGAAGGGATTTTTGCAATTAATATTTAAATGTTATAAAATAAATATTTAATTTCTAATTAATTAATTCTGAGTAAATAAACTATAAGAAACAATATACATTTCAGTAAACGAAATTTGTTTTTGAAACTTAATTTAAAATAGGGAAAGATAATAGATTATTGTCCTTAATATATTTATTTGAAGTAAATACCTTTAAGCTGAAAATTATTTTGAACTTTTACGCTATTGAAAATTGTATTCAAAATTTTGTTTCAAGCGGTTGCTGTTCAAAGCTGATATATTAAAAATTGTTACATTCTTTTTAAAAAACGTTAAGTTATTTCTAAACTCTTGACATTTAGGATATTTTTTTTTATCATTCTTCAAAAATTATAAGCACATTTATAAAAATTTAGCTTTTTTCTTTAAAAATCGATATTTTTTTTTTAAATTGCAATCCTTCTAATAATAAAATGTAAAGGAATTTAATAAGCAATTTTTTTAATGTTATGTAAGAGCAGACGATAAGAGGATTTTTTGTTAGAGTTTATATTTTCTGTTTTAATACTGTACATGTAAAATATTTTACACGTGGAAAAGTACCATGCTGTACGACTACTACAAATACACATATTTAGTCCTCCTATATTTTTTTCAGTTATTCTTTTTTTGTTGTATAAGAATTTTTAATAATTTTTATATTACCAGTATTTCGAATTTTGCTCAAATGAGTAATTAAATATCAATTACATAAAAGTACGTCAGATAGTCTTAGCTAAGAATTTATGAGAAAAAAAATCTTAAAATTCTTTGTTTGAGAGTAATTTACAAATGTATCGGGAAATGAAATTCAGTTTTTGATAGAAAATAAGTCTTCTTCTTTTTTAAATTGATAATTTTTAACTATAAGTATCTATTTTTATATCCCTTAATTTCATTTCACTGATTAAAACAGTTTATATAGTAAATTCGTTTTGAGCAATTCTTACCGCTTCAAAAATATTTTCTGTTTAGGAAAGAAATTCGAATTCATATTTCCGTGATTGCTTATCATTTTTTACGGATTCAAAATGTATGCATATGTATTAATATATTCATGGTATTGCTGAAATAAATTATAAATTCATATAAATGAATCAAATAAGGGATATTCAAATGAAAATGACACTGTGGATTTAAATGAAAACTTCAATCCAAGTATACACCAGATGTAACTTTCATACTTTTTTTCAGGGGAGCAAATACATGAAAATCGCAAGGCGACATGTCCAGGCATTAGGGCGGCTGGTAGACTTGAAATTGGTTATTCCGCATGTGTGACCCCGAACACTTGTGGACGTGCATTATCATAAAGAGGAACGACAACTTCATTGATTAGCTTCGGTCTTTCGTCCTTGATAGACCTGGATAGTGTTTGGAGTGCCTCATAATACACTGAAGTGACAAAAGTCATGGGATAGCAATATGCAAATATACAGATGGCAGTAGTATCGCAGCGAAAAAGTATAAATGCGCAGTTCGTTTTCCACAGCTTTCATTTGTGTACAAGTTATTCATGTGAACAGGGTTTTCGTGATTTATGGCGGCACGACGAGAATTAACAGACTTTGAACGTGGAATGTTAGTTGGAGCTAGACGCATGGGTCATTCCATTGCGGATATCGTTTGTGAATTCAACATTCCGAGATCCACAGTATCAAGAGTGTGCCGAGAGTATGAAATTTCAGGCATCCCATCCCATCATGGACAGCGCAGTGGGCGACCACCTGCACTTAACGACCGAGACCGCCAACGTCTGTGTAGAATGGTCAATGTTAATAGACACGCAACACTTCGTCAAATAACTGCAGGAATCAATGTGGGACGTACGAGGGACGTAGCCGATAGGACTGTGCGGCGAAATTTGTCTTCCTTGGGCTATGACAGCAGAAGACCGACTCGAGTGCCTTTACTGACAGCACGACATCGCCTGCAGCGACTCTCCTGGGCTCGTGAGCATATCGATTGGTCTCTAGACCAATGGAAAACCGTGGCGTGGTCAGATGAGTCACGATTTCAGTTGTTAAGAGCTGATGGTAGAATTCGAGTGTGGTTCAGACCCCACGAAGCCATGGACCCAAACTGTCAGAAGGCACTGTTCAAGCTGGTGGTGGCTGCATAATGGTGTGGGCTGTTTTTTCATGGCATGGACTCGGTCCTCTGGTGCAACTGAACCGCTCATTGACTGGAAAGGGTTATGTTCAGCTGCTTGCAGATCACTTGCAGCCATTCATGGACTTCACGTACCCACACAACGATGGGATTTTTATGGATGACAATGTGCCATGTCACCGGGCCAGAACTGTTCGCGATTGGTTTGAAGAACATTCCGGACAATTCCAGCGCATGATCTGGCCACCTAGATCGCCCGATATGAATTCCATCGAGCATTTATGTTACATCATCGAAAGGTCCGTTCGTGCCCAAACTCCTGCACCATCCACACTTTCACAATTATGGACGTCTATACAGACAGCATGGCTCAATATTCCTGCAGAGGACTTCCAACGACTTGTGGACTCCATGACACGTCGAGTTGTTGCACTTCGCCGGGCAAAAGGAGGACCGACATGATATTAACAGTCATCCCATGACTTTTGTCACTTCAGTGTATACATCAGAGTTAATGGCTCTTCTGTGCTTGAGGAATTCAACAAGTAGCAAACCTTCAATGGCCAACTCAAGGAAGCTATGAAGGACTGGGTCTGGTTAATCAATGGGATCTTTGTACGAAGGTGTAAGGTGTATACTTTGAATAAAGTCTTCATTTGTATCCAAAGTGTTGTCCGTACCCTTTCATTCGTACACCTCTTGTACATATGAAACGAATGTACTATTTTGGAAAGGTTTTGTATTATGATATTTGGGAAAAATAAAACTTTAATTATTACTTGGTTCATACTGCCTTAAAATGTCTTGGTTGCACATTATTATGCAGTATTGTAGGATTTTAAGCAATATTTGCATTTAAATATAATATACTTGTTAAATAGCATTAATATCGTCTAAATGTTTTTCAAGAATATAGTCTGCAACCAATCATACACGTGTTTGAAATAAACCATTAGAATATTTTAGAATTCCACCTTAACTAAGTTGATAAACAGAAATTTTCATATTTTCTGTTTATTATGAATACATGAGTCAGAACATGAGAAATTCAAAAACTTATTTTTAAAACTTTTAAAAAGAAAATTTCTAAATATATATTTCAAAGAGACACTTTAGTTCCAATTTATAATCGCATTTTTTAGTCATTATGAAACTTATGATATTTTTTAATACACATGAAAAGCTTTTCTTATATATTTATTATTAATTAAGAGAGCCATTAAAACGCATTAATGACTGTATCAATAAGACTAAATAGTCATCAGAGTTATCACCATAGGTGATAATGCCTGATTTTCTTATGCCGTATTGGCCTATATTCGATCATATGTAGAAACTATATATAGATTATTCCTATAAAGCAGACTACATATGTTTGTAGTTTATTTTAAATAGGTAATACTTTTCGAAAGGTTTGTTCTTGATCTTATGCGATAGCTATTCGTTTTCTTTTAAGATGCTATTATCAAACTATTAGTAAAAACATGCACACGTACACATGTTAAAATTTCTTAAACACATTCAAAATAGAGTGGATAAAGAAAGAATACTAAAAAAAGGTTTATAAATACAAATGGGAAAAATTTATAATGTAGAATTATTCGAAAACATGAGACCAGTTTTAATGGGTTTGTGTATAATTATCAGGCTCGTTTGAACAATTTATTATGAAAACGAAACATAAAAATTCAGCAGTAACATTCTCAAATGATTAATCTAGAGTGCAGTCATCATTTGCTTTAATAATTGTTTCAATAACCGAATGATTGCCGATTGGTTCGCATTGAATGTACTGGCCAGCATTCGAGTTTTCAAGCTTTCGTTTCGTTTCCTTCCATAGCTGCTAAAAGTTCTAGGTCATCGAAATCCGATAGTTGACCGCTTTCTGGTTTATTTTCTAAGCTTATGTCGCCAGATTTGAAACTGGAAAACCATTCTCTGTATCAACTTTCGTTGATTTTGCCCTGAACTTTAGCTCGTTGAGATGGCGAAACAACTCTTTACTTTCCATCATTTTTCAAACTGGAGCAGCATAATATGTTGAATATGAGCATTGGGTACGACCCATAATAATATAAAAATGTGTATAAAGGTACGACCGGTGTTTAACCCTACCCCATGACCATCTTTCGAAAGTCGCCAACAACTGTTTAGAGCTATGTTTTCAGGAGATCGCGGTGCGCGGAATTTAAGGCTCGATTACTATTACTTAGTTACAACTTTGGCGCGTTTTCGTAAATTTGACAAAGTGATGTGGTTAAACTCCAGTTCTCCCTAAGCATTGTTATCGATACGCATTTATATAACCTAAAAGAATATTTTTATTCATGAATTCATAAAAAATTGCAAATTTTTATTAAAATATATCATGCGAAATAAACACCTGATAAATATTTATCAACCTAATAATAACAAAAAAAATGAAAGATTTGTAATAAAATGATTTGAAATTATTCATGATTATTGGTATATGTGGAGATTAATAGTCAAATATTTAACAATATAAAAATGAACGATTCAAATGTAAAATTACTCGGAAACATGCATAAATATCGATGTAAGAGAAGAGTTTTTAAAAGAGACTTTTAACAACCATAGATTCGATAAAAACAACAAATTCGCATTCCGAAAATATTATTAAAAGTAAATAAAAAAAAATTGCACCGAGAAAATAAATTGTATTCTTTTCATTACACCCTAGAAACAAATTATTCGCCCAAATCGATTAGGTTTACATTGCTTCTCTATTAAAGGATTTCATTTCTAAATCGATTAAAGGATTTCAATTATAGGTATCCAATTGAATAAATAAAGAAATAATAATTTGGAACAGATGCATAGAAAACGATTGAATGTTAGCAACGGAGATCCTAAGCGCTTCGTTTAAGAATTAGAATAAAGAGAATTGATATCACGAGACATTTAATTTTATAAATGATTTTCTGGCTTTCGCGTTAACTTACATAAGCTAAAATAGCTTAAATGAAAAAATAATGATAAATTTAATATTTAAAAATTTTGCTTCATTGAAATCTCTCCTAGAAAAGACAATCTTTGCATTTTTTGACGTAAATAATTTACAGCTTTTAACACAAGATTGCCAGTTTTAAGATTTGCTATTAATTAATGATAATGTTAACTTCTTGTATAAAGAATCTATCATATTTAACTAAATTATTGGAATTTTATATTTCATTAAAACCGTTGGAACAATATTTTAACATAACAAGTTTTGTTACTACTCTATTTGTCTAAAAGCTATAATATCAGAGTCTTTTCTCATTGATTTGACTTTTATCTACATAATGTAAAGGAAAGTTTGAATAATATTCTGTTTCCATTTAAAATCAGGAATGATTCAAGGAGAACAAGCTCATTAGCTCTATTATCTCAACATTAATAATTAAAAAGATTTATTAACTGAGAGTAACGGCAAACGGGTAAATATTTATTTCATTAAGCTTTAGGACATGGTATGCTATCGATAAACAGGTAATATCTTCCTGGTATATTTAATATATTAAATAAATATTAAGGCTTAGTTATGAGATGTTAGTAGTGGTTTTGTAAGCTGCAATTGAATATTGCCTAAGATGAATCATAAGATCATTTTTAAGTAACTGTAATAAATAAAAGTATTTTTTACAAAAGAAATGCAAAAGTTTTGTAAACCTTATTTTTTTCTGAAATCAAAGTAATTAACCCCATCAGAAATAGTTTTTATGTTAGAAAGAAATTGTGGTATTTGCACAACTACCAAAGTAGCATAGCCTGATATATAAGGCTGAACAATATTGGCCAATATTATGTTATACATATTTTACAACATTGGACTATTTTATTATAAAATATCTAGAATATATGATGCCATTAGGTTAAAGGAACTCTTTCCTCAGATCGAGGCGTTATTTTTTATCACTGTAAAATTAAAAACAATATTTGACTATGAAATTTGCACCAACTCAAGATTTGACAATCTAATAATGAAATTTTCTTGATTGCAAAATTTTTTCCTCTCCTCCTGGTAGGAATTCAATTCGAATTTTATTCTATTAGTTCCTATCTATAAAATCTTGTTCCAATAAAAGTGCTCTTATATTGATTTTTTATATGCCTTTGCTTTACGATTTCCAAATTATGAATATTGCTAGCGATTAACTTTTTTTCGTAGTGCACTTTCAATTAGAGAAAATTGCTTCATTGAATTAACTATCCAATTTTGAATTTTCAACTTAGACAACTTTTGATAAAAATAAAATTCTCTAACCTTGCCTTCTGTAGTTATGAAATTATTGTGATTAAAAATAAAGTTAATTTATTAAAAAAAGTTAAAGATAAATATAAAAAATACCATTTTCCTTAAAATATTATAATTAGCTATATACTTATTTTCTTTTAAACAAAGGATTATTAGGATTTTTGAGGATTATTTTGAGGATTATTAGTTTTTTGCTTAAGTTATTTGATTAAGGATATGGAAATGAATTTTGTTCCATCTGAAAATTGATTCAAGCTACACAATTTAGGATAATGCCTCTCAGACAAGCTTAACAGCTTTGTAAAAAAAAATCTCAAGCTATATTTCAAAATCAATTTAATAAAACTGCTTTATAAAACAGTTCTTAGACATTTTGAGTCTCCTAGGTTGCAATAATATATTTTGTTTACGGTGTTAAGTAAGCTGCAGTACATACATATTTTGTTAAAATAATTAATTGATGTTGTCTACAGGGTGCCCCACAAAATATACAATGTGTAATATCTACAAATTCGGATAGAACACTCTAATATGAGTCACTTGAGGTATAAATCTGGGTTCCCGAATATAGCGTCATAATCTAACTAAGATATAAAGCTTGTGTTTTGAAACCATTAAGAAATGAGGAAAAAATCCCAAATGAAAAAGAAAACGTGAAAATCAATATTTATTTAAAATTTTGAATATAACCGATTTTTAAAATGTCGGCCGTTTAATAAAATTATATGGCGAAGTTTGGAATGGAAAATGTCGCAAATGTTTTCTTCAAAACATTTTTTTTTCCAATTTCCTTAAACTCGGTTTCAATTGCTAGTCTCAAGTAGTCTAATGTTGAGGGCTGTGTAAGATGCACTGTGTCTTTCAGACGGTCTTATAAAAAAGCCACATATGTTAAGATTTGGAGAGTAAAATAATCTACACCACTGTCCGTTTTTGTAATGGAATCCAACCCCATCAATCTGTAGTGAAAACGTTACGCTAAGTGGTCGAAGTTACGCTGAGTGCGGCGAAGTTTAGTACTACCATGCATAGACAATAATCGCTTATCTTGTCTATGCCATGCATTAATAGTATGATACAATGATTTAGCAAGTCAAATTACATTTCACCGGTGACTTTGATGATTCTTTAGGCATATAATGCACACCAAACTGTGGGCCTTATTGCGTGCAACTGCAGAATTGGTGAATGGTGATGATTTTCTATGACCCATAATCTATAGTTCTGTTTGTTAACATACCTTTGCAGGTGGAAGGCTCTTTGTCACTGAATCAGACTCAAATAAAATTAATTTGGCCACTAATCATCGTGTTTTAAAAATTAAATATTTTTAAACTAACCAAATCGATCAATGGCTGATTGATTTGAATTTTGTAAAGGAACAGAACCTCATCCCTCTTCATTATCCGATGCCACAATTCTGCATGATCACTTAGGAAAGCTTCCAATTGCTGAGGGGCATTTTAATATGGAATAGAAATTATCAGATTATTAATTAACGTTCTTCGTGTAATTAAACTATGACTCTATATTCGGGTAACCTCAAATGTTAAGTATGTAAACCTTTGTCTTAAGGTGTTCTATCCGAATCCGTAAACATCAGATGATGTATGCATTGTGGGACACTCTGTAAATGTTAATACTTGTTCCATTTTGCAATTATGAATTTCCTTCTCTAAGAAATGATTTCATAATTCCAATTATGTCCAGGCATGTAAAAGGAAACATAAATTGATTATTTTTCAGCTATAATACTAAGAAAAAATGTAAATCTTGATGCTGATTTAATTTCGGAGATGATTCAGATTTGATAATTTTCCTTCCCCCATATCATTTTTTCAAATTATGCTTATCAGATAATTTGGTTTAAACTGTGCAAAGGGTTTTAGGAAAACAATATCTTCATCAATGGATTCTCAAACCTTGGAATAATGCATCCTTTGAAATTAGTATCTTATCTCTTTTAAATATTGCGATTTTTGATTTATCTTTTGCTGGATAATGTTTGAAGAAATATAGTTTTTCATCTTCTACAATGCCCATTGATTATAATTATTTTATTTGTCTGCTATTTTGATAATGTCAGTTATTACTTTATTCGGAATTTATTTTATGTCATAAAGTACCACCAGTTTTATAGATTTAAATGTAACAACATTATAATTTATTAGTTGCATGTAATTTTTGAGGAAAATCTGAAAATCTGATATCATCTTAAAAATGTGTTCTAATATTGTAGCATTTTTCTTGAACTTATATTTGTTTGTAATGTAAATTTTTTTCCAATAGACTTTATGATGGAGGTACATTTCACAATAACAATTTATTCCCTCCTTGTTATAAATTCAATTTACTTTGGAAATTGAATCGAATATTTCTCGAATTTTTTACAAATTTGAACACATATATAATCTAAATTTGCCAGCAGTTACCAAACGAAGTTTGAACGAATTTGGCAAGATTTTGCACCTGTATAAATGTTTTTTAATAAATTTTATGATACTTAGTTCCTGAGTCTTTTGACAGTATGCCAAATCATTCTTGCAAATGAATATTTTTTTCTTCAATGACTGGATTAGCGAAAACCTTCTGACTGACATGAACTCATTTGGATTGCAATTAGTTAATAATATATAAATGAAAGTATTGTGATTATTCTTATTTTAAATTAGATTAAAATTTTTAAATAATTAAGCAACAAAAATTTAGAAATCTGATAGAAAATAATGTAATAATGTAAACAATAATTTTAGGAATAAATTTTGAAGTTTTTTGAAAGCAAAATACCAATTTTCAAAATTTAAAAATTTAATATTTTTTATAGCAGGATAAATTATTTAATTATATTTTTATGATGCAAAATGTACTTATATTTTTTATAATTATAATTTTTGGTGCAAAGATAATTTTTCTATATTATTATAATGTATACTATGAAAAAATGCATGCCAAAAATCATTCAAAATAGTAAAAAATATTAAATAAAAGAATTCTACATTTAATTTTACAATTTAGGTGTTTATTCGCATTCATTCAGAATATATCTGTACTTATTTTCATGACTGTAAGGGCGATAGATTCGTCTAGACGTTGCTGATATCCTAACAAGCAAAAATGTAAGCAAACACATTCTTTTATAAGTATAAATGTATTCATCTAAGACATTATATCATTTATTATTCAAAGGTTTTCGTCTGGATATCCCCATTACACAAATAAACAAACGTATATACAAACATTTCCTTTAATAAATATAGATGTATTTATCTAGAATATTATTTCATTTATTGATCAAACATTTCAGCCATAACATAATTGTAATAACTACAGCCAAAAGATGTGATTTAAACCTCGTCTGGAATATGTAAGTGTTTTTTTTATTAATTTACTTATTTTATGTTATTTACTTCTAATAATAGTATCACTAATTCACAGGATATTAATATTCATCTCATGCCTTCTACAGAAGTACAGCTCTATAATTCAGTAATCAATTTACTATTATCACCACACTTTAATACTTTTCTTATGCTTGTCTGACTTCTCCAAATTAAACTATGTTTAGAAATACCGGACATGAAGAACTGTTGTTTATATATAAGCAACAAAATATCTCAGTTTTTCCTTTTACTTTACGTCAAATTCAAGAATGAGGGAACTTGAGAAAAACAACTAAAAAACTCCTACATCATGAGATTCTTTTACATTTTGGCTCATTTTTTTCTCTCTAGTTCGACGGATATCTCTTTCGAAATTCAAGTCATTATAGGAATATTTTTATGTGAAGGAAGACTTATATGCTACTGGAAACTTACTTTGAACGCAAGACAGTTTTAAGGGACGTGTATTCATAACCTGCTGTTTCTGCCGTCACTTTTCATAATAAATCAAGCAACGTTGCTGACTTTGATTCTCGTTGGAGCGGAACAAAATATTGCTACTACTGCGTCAAACTGAAAGGGGGAATTGTTTATATGCACATTTTTATTTTTTGTTTTATTGAAGGTGTCATAGATTTTTACTAAGACATAGTTTCTAACATTATTTCATAAACATATTTATGAAAGGAAGGATGTAAAATCACATGAAAATATATTGTTGAAAATTTCCTAAAATTCTTTATGGTGCAGTTTGTTCTTAATATGGAAAAAAAGGTTTAACATTTTTTCATGGATATTAAATTGATAGCAAACCTGTGAACCTGGGTCTTAGCTTTAAACGTGATACAAAAAAATGTTCTCTAGAGCTTAAGGGGTACGATGTCACAAATTTGTTGCAATATATACCTTTCTCAATATATACTCATTGATTACCTTACGTAAGTCAGTGTTGTTTGTTATTCAGAACACGGTTGACACTATTAGATATTCTTGTGAATTATTCATTGAGAGAAAACAATTTTTATGTTTTCGTTAAAATCCATTGCCTTTTTATAAATTATAACAGTATATATTGTATTAAACTCTCAACAGTGCTTTGAAAAGTATAAGCATTCAATTCATTTTTCTAATCTCAGTAGAATCATATAGCAATATTTATTTATAATCAACATAATTAATAAGCATTAGCTATCGTATGTTTATAAAAGGCTTTTGAAAATTCTATGACAGATATGATTGAATGTTGGTTGAGAAGTAAATCTTTTATACAAATCGCAGAATTCTGAATTTCCATATGCTATATTAATTGCGATCTTTTAAATAATTTTATGAAACCTTTGAATAGTCCAATCTTTCACTTTAAACAGATTTTCACTTAATGTCTTCTGGATGTATTAACTTGTATGAAACAGGAAGATGAAAAGTATGAAAGTTTGACATCAATAAATCAAATTTCTTTTCCTGTGTATTTATCGTATTATTATATAAAATTATATGAATTGCTCTATTTATGAAGCAAATTAAAAAATACTCATTTTTCAAAGTATTTGATTTCTAACAGCAAATAAGATTGGAGCTTTGATGTGATAAGTTTTGTATTCATAATCACATATATCTTGGTTTTGAAAAATTAAATTCCGAAAAAAAATAACTCTAAAATTAGTATAATATTCAAATCTAGGCTCAATAATCACACTAAAATTATTTTTATTCTAATGTATTTAAGTTAAAAACATTTTGGAATACTAAATGTAAGCGACTTGCAAATATGAAAAACCTTGTATATATTTTTATATTCAAAATCCTTAAGCTAGCCTTTTCAAAGCTAAGGGCCGCAGAAATGTGAGAAGCTTTTAAATGTCCTAATTCATCGATAAATCTTAATTCACCTTATTACAACTTGTGAACAAGTCCCTCTTTAATTCTTTTTTCTTACTCCTTTTTTTGACGAAATAAATTCTTGATGCATGCGCAAAATCATAGAGGTTTTCAGAATCCGAGAATAAATAGTATTTAATTATGTGTATCCTTTTGAGAATACTTTTTTACAGATAGAAATTGATGCATAATAATAATAGCAGTTGCATAATTTTTGTAAGTATTCTTGTCCAACATTTTAGGGAATGCGAGCAACGTTATTTTATATGTGAATAATAATATTTTTTAAAAAGTAGTTTGAGAATAAAATAAAACAACTTTTATTTTACTCATAAAGCAGCTTTAAAATTACATCTTCAAATATGATTTAAAAGATTTTTGTACTCATAACCTATATTTCATATTTTATGCATAAAATATTGATAAGAATGCATTGACCTGATTTTTTAAGAGATTACAATTTATAAAAACGGTTTGATAAGGTCAGAAAGTCTGTCAACCCTTAAAAATAAATTAAATGAATGATAACAATAGTAAGATGGTGTTATAATAATATCTTAAAAATAATTTTTAAATATGTTAATACAACATTTTTCCATTTTTCCTTTATTTTCAACACATTTACCACGCTTTTAATACCATATCTTTTATGTTAAATGGGGGAAATAGTGATAATAAATGAATCTACGTATTAAATGTGTATCCACCATTCTGTTAAAAATTATCTGCGCTTTGAATTTTGCTTTATATGAATAGCCCTAATAATCCTTTTTGAAAAGCGAAGATTAATGGAATTGAACTATTCATTGTTCTCACAATTTTCAGAAAATAAGTTTGAACAATGAACAACTTGCATTAATCATAATTATTTCCCAAAGCCCATGGTTTGTAATCTAAGAAAACATACAAATAAAAAAGTCATAATATATTTTAAAATGAAATATAAGAAAGGAAAACAAGCATGAAATTTTTCTTGGCACAGAATGTCAAAAGAGAATAACATGGTAATTTATTTTATGAAAATAAATATCGTGAGGATTTTTATTATTCATGTATATTTTTATAAGAAATGACACTAATTATTCGTGTTATGAATGAAAATTAATGTGCAGTTGCTCGGCATTAAAAAAATACCCCCATCATTTAGGAAATCAATACCTCTGATTTTTGTATAGATAATACATAAACAAGATAAAAAAAAAAGAATATTTCTTATGGCACTTTAAAAGCCTTCTAACTGATATATCAGTGATTTAAGCCGAATGAACATCGCTTACTTTTTCAGTAGCTGTAACTAGGGCCCAAAATGCTACTTAGCTACTTGATGCATCATATTCGTTTGCACAACTTTTTTTATTGGAAGACCCATATTCACGCACCTCATAGATAGATAGAACAATTAAGAAGAACGACCGTGTCTGCACAGGGACGTTTAAATCATGGGGAAGAAGCGCTACTCCTATGTCAGCTATTTATTATTACAGAATGAATAATTCTACAACAATGCAAAATGAATAATTCTTATTGTAGTAATATTTATTCTACAATAATGAATAACCGTAAGTAGATTGATTCTAATTATAGAATGGATAATTCTACAAGAACAAATACTTGCTGTTCATTATTTCAATTTTTTTGTAAATTATTTGAGAAATTGAATAATTTTTTAAATCCGGTATAATTTTTCCCAAATTATACTTTCTATTTTTGTGCCCTGTTTGAGAAGTAGTCATCATTTTTATGATGATAGCCTGATAGTATCAGAACCATTATTTGGTACAAATTTGCATCAAGTAACAATTTGCTGAATTTTGTGTTAAGTATCAAAGTTGTACCAAGATGATACTGTCACAAAGTACCAGGGTTGTACCAAGTTTATAGTATTAGATAGCACCAGAATTGCACCAAGTTGATAGAATCAGATAATGCCAGAGTTGTGATAGGTTGTTCATACCAGATAGTATTAAAGTTGCACTAAGTAGATAGTATCAGAGTTCTACTAAGTTGATAATGCTAGATAGTACCAGAGTTCTACAAAATTGATAATGTCATATAGTACCAGAGTTATACCTAGCTGATAGTACCGTATTTGATAGTCTGTGCATAGTATCAGAGTTGTTGCAAAATGTATGGTCCTTATGAAAAGAACGTTTTTTATTTCTACGATTTAAAGCATTTTTTTCTTTATTATTTGATTATTTTTCTTATCCATTATTTGATTTTTATTAGAATAGATTATTAAACTGCATATAGCTAGGATTTCTTTAGTTTCATAATTGTTATTAAAAACATTAAATTGTTATGACTAAAATATAATTAATTTTTTTACTAGATTTAGACATACAATACCAATTATTTGTATTTTTGTTGTAATTTAAACATAAAAGGATTGTGCCATTAAAAGTTTTAAATGATACTTTCTTGAAAATATATAATTCTCTTAATTACGAGTTCATGTTACCTTGGAACAAATTTATTCTAGAGAAAATATAAAAATAAAAGTTTATTAAAGAATTGCATCTTAAATTGTTAACTACGTCGTATCAGATATCCTTCAAAGTTTCATATGCCTCTTTAATAAATTTCTGCAACAACGTGAATAAATATTTGATCACACCAATTATGGTAATTATTCATTTAAGTAGTCTGTCTAGAAGTATTGTTGCAGAAGGAGCATTTTATTGCCCTCAAGTGCTTCCAAGTGCTAGAATTTATTCTTCGGTTTATTAGATAATAACTCTCGTTTAGGTTTTATTCAAAGAAATTCAATTAAGAAGATTTTAGAATAAAATTTATTTATTTGATTAAAAAAGAATTTTTAATCTCTGTATGAAGGAAATACTTATTCTTAAAAATATTGTAATTTATTTATGTTTCCTTTAAAAGAATAAAAAGATATTTTTTACTTTCAAAAAATATTATATTTTATTAGCTGGAAATGTAGATACTAGAAAATAAATCAGTTTTTAAACATTTTCCATAGAGTCATTAGTGATTGACTTCTGTAAAAAATTTTAATTATTATTTTTAATATTTTATTTTCAGTTTGAAATCATTTATAAATGTTTTAGAATATCGGATTCATTTTTTTTTCTAAAATGACTCCACCTCGGCGCCATGTATTTGAAATCAAATATTCATTAAATTAATCAATTATCTAAGAGGAAGATCGAAAATTTTAAATATCTAGCACTATCATTAAGAACGCACTCAACAATATAATAAATGGTCAAAAGAAGTTCAGAGCAGAAATAATCTAGAACAATATTTTTCCTCTTCACAAACACAAACTGAATGAAATAATGGTTATATCATCAAATCCTGAAATTGAATACTTCAAAATAAATCTGGGAGAATGCCGTTTTATGATACTTTCCGCCCAAATAACGTTTCTAAACAATAAATTTACATTTTATTGATGTTTTCTAACCAACTAAATATTTCCAATTTATTGTGGGATTCAGAATTATATAATTCAAGGAACATTATCAAGTAAAAATTTAACTGCGCCTACTACTAAAATCAAACTGCATGATAATTTATGCTCTGTTTTGACTTTAAAGTCATTTCCTTTTTTTTTTTGTGGTATTGTTGGATATAATATCTTAGGTTTAAGTATGTAAGTATACCTGACAGGAGAGAGGGAGAGGTGACAATATTTTGGAACACAATACTCATGAAATAATTAATCTGAGAGAAGTGTTAAATTCTTCATTTGAAATTATATTATGGCCAATCAATTAGGAAGCGTTCTGTGAAATTCAATTTAGTTATTTATAATTTCAAAAGAGCATAATTTTATACATAAATATATAAAAGTACAGTAAATGCGATACTTTAGAGCTGTGGTTTGAAAAGTAAAATAAATATTTAATTTTATTTTAATAATAATAAATTTATTTTTAGTTAAATATACTTATTACTATTTTTAGTTTTGATAACTCTGACAACCTAAGAAGTATAATAAAGTTTTCACCGCTTCGAATCAAAGTTATTTATAAAATTAAATAAGTAATTTATATTTTGTTAATTGGCTTCAGGTTTTAAAATCCAAACGCTATCATACAATATTAAGCGATATTGTATAATAATAAAAACATCACACAATATTAAACCATTTAGAGAATATGGATTATTGTCGCACAATATTTGCATAGTACTAAATTATTTCTTTTAAAGTACAAACCCCATAGCATTGAAAGAGTAGCACTTAACAGATGTTTGCATTAAACTGCTTGAAATAATTCATCCTAATTGTGAATAAAGCCTATTTAAAATCTATTATCTAAATATTAACGCAAATAAAAACTATAGCATTAAAAATTTTAAAAAAATGAGGGGATTATGTAAAATATTTACCTGTCATAAGGCTATATTATTATTTTGAGTTCTCTTACTGGCTTTTGTGAAAGCGTCAAGAAGCGTTTATTTAATCAAATAGGGAATTATAGGTAAGATGAAATGGAAAAGTTTTACAATTAACGTTAAAATGAATTCGTATTATTCGCGTAATTTAGAGCCTTAATAGTCTTGCTTACTCTTTCTCAAAACTTTGTGCGCAGTTGTCAAAAACGGCTAATCTTGGGATTCTCAAGCGGATAGTTTTCAATTTTTCTAAATAATAATAACAAAATAGGTAATAAAAACAAAACTTTTGTTAAACTGTTCTATGATGGTTTGATAAGTAACCAAAGCAAATTATCTGGTTTCATATTATCATGAACATGTAATTTTGTTTCTCCGCGTGAATAAGTCAATCGTAAGAAATACCCCAGCCCTGTGGGTGTCGTACAGCGGTAGGTATCGAGTCATTGACTTTAGAACTTGGAAAAAAAAGGCGACAATTTTTCTACTTGTCGACTTTGGTATCAAAATGGATAATGCTGAATACCTCTAGAATTTTCTCGATCCCTCCAAAAAGGAACTGAGATACCCCCAGATACGCCATGATGGATCTAGAAGGCTGGCACGCACAAGCTAAAATGCTGGCACTCATAAGCTGCAAGCCATCGTTATGAATCGGGAGTTGTGGTAAATAGTAGTTTGGAGTCACCGAGAGATTAGAGAAGCAACGATGGAGTCAAGTTAGCACTCAACCGGGCTGTGCGCATTATTGCCTATTGTGTGAGCAGCATCGAGTCCTGCGTAGTCAGTCTTCTGATATCAAGCCGGTTGAACATCTAAAGCAAAGAGACAGTGGGAAGTGTTTCAACCGTCTGGAGAGACCATAAAGCGAATATCCGAGGATCCTCTCTCTTGTTGAATTCCGTCCGGCCGCTTTGTGTATATATATACA
>JAPMOQ010065355.1:0-16003 GCA_026543055.1 Argiope trifasciata | reverse complement strand
CACACTTCAATCTTTACCTTTACTTTACCTTTGTATAGAATAGTTCCTTTTCCAAAATCTAACTTTGTTTAGAATAGTTTACAATGGTGCACTTTAACCGGTTATCTTTTCACCAATGGTTTCACAAATTTTCTTATGGCATGTATTGTTTTGATAAATCACAACTGAAAATTTAAATCTTCGAGTTAGCTTCGATACCTGTTTTCTCCGAGCGGAGCTCGGTCACCCGCTGGTGCATAATGAAGCGAAGGAAGAATGTATTTTGGGCAATTTGCTGTATGTCGTTTGAATCCATAATTTGATACAAAAATGGTAGACTATTATGATTCCAAGAACGCATGCCAAATTTGCTTCATCTAGTTTGATAATTTCTGTGTTGTATGGTTTACCTTGCACTAACTGGCAAATATGCATGTAGCCTCATCTTTAATGGATGTGGAATTTTGCGTTTTCCACATTTTGTTGATACAAAAATAGCATGCTAAAATTATCATTTAATGTAACTTTTTTCACTTTCACGTTGTCAATTTCACATGCAGGCGTGTGTAATGGTTGAGAGATTGTCAACTCATTGGCTGAATTCATCTAAAGTTTATTCACATCTGTAACTCTAGTGCTAAAACCATATACTTGATTTCGTCCATCTTTAATCTTATTGCTTTCAATTATTTGTTGAATGGACGAAAAAAAATCGATTAATGGATTTCTTCTGAAATAAGAAAGTTTAAAAAGATTTTTTTTTTTTTTTTAAGATTCCGAAAGTTTAACCAGATTGATTTTCTATCAATCACAGATAAAAAAAATGAAAAAAGTTTTTATATATACGTAATGGTACAGTATACAAGGGTTCAAAATTTATTAAAATATACAATGTATACATATATCAAATTTGGTAGCACTTAGTCTAAAGATCTGACTTGTAGATAGTCCATACACACATAACTTTATTCTAATTATGGATAGATAGGTATTGAATAAATTCCTCAACATCTCCTTTTGCACAAAATGTTATTGAAGTAAACATTGTTAATTTGTTAATCTGATATTTCATATTATAATATTTAAATGAAATGTAAGACACATGTTAGAACCTGACCAATATGTATATGATATGTATGACCTTGCATATGATATAATATTTTCTAATTGTTTTGTAATGAATATTAATTATTTACTTATGAATTTATTTATATAGACATTAATTATTTACTTACGACCTTATTTCTTGGGGAAATGGGGATTAATTATGGATTATTTAAGTTCATTAATAATTTATTTACACAGACATTATTTGCTTATAAAGTTATTATTTCATAGCTAGAACATAATTTTATTAAAAGATTTGGCTGTTAACTTCTCAAATTAACGACTATAAGTAATAATATAATTGGAAATTCACGACTCGAGCTGTAATTTACTTTTTCCACAGCTTAAAGGAATATAATTCATTATTTTATTTCATTATTTGAATATCAGTAGATTGAAATTATGCCCACGTCCAAAATAAATCATAAATCTGGTTAGCTCATAACGTAAATAATGGTATCATTTGGAAAACTGAAAAAAAAAATGTTTTAAGTAATATGGAAGAGTATTTTCAAAATTTACTCACCATTGAATCGATTAATGCCTTCATTAACAATCAGTACTCTAGTTTTGAATTTAGTTTATCTAGGAACTGCCATAATTATATCTGTCCTAGACTAACATTAATACAATAGTCGTGGTATAAATTATTTTGAAGGTTAAATATTGGCCGTTTCGCTCGAATTGCTGACTTTAGTAAGGGAAGCTCTTATTCAAAACTTATGAATAATTCATTGGTGAATTCATAATAATCTCATGCATGAGTGACGAATAAAGATTCTAACTGAACATTCTAAGCTCAGCTGAACTTCTAAGGATTCAGTGACGGAAAATTTTAAGATTTTAGCTTCATTCATTTTCTTGGTTACCAAAGGAAATTTGCATAAAATTAGGGCATTAATTTTCATAAAAATAAATGTGCAATATTCCCAGTTTTATTAATGATGAAAAATTACTCTGTTGAACAAAACTATGGACTTTTCATATTTCTATATTTATCAAAAATGTTGTATGATTAAATTAACTATAAACTAAAACTTCTAAACAATAGCTAAAACTTAATTAAATTAACAATAATAAATTGTTTTTTTCCATAAGTTGGCTTCTTATTTGTTGGCAAATCATTGACAAACAAGTCTACTCAAGAAAACTGAAATGTTATTTTTTCGTTATTTACAGTTCGCAAATATTATTATTATCTAAAAAAAAGTGTGTTTGTCCACACGATAATTTATTGCAACAAATATCATAGCAACTCTGTCTAAGTGTTAAGAAAAGAAGACTGTTCAAATTTACATGTTGCATTCATGGTGCTCATTTACATTTACAGCACAGTAAAAAAAGGGGGTGAAAATGCAGATGATGTCGAATTAGAGAATTTGATGAATGCACACGTGTTTAAACTCAGTGATTTCGATGAGCAGATTTTTGAAAAATGCCTAACAATCTATTCGCCTATGATAGATACCTAAAAACGCTTTTAATTACGCAGATAAAATTTGGTACATAATGTTTACTCCTAATTTAGACATACTGATTAAATGTGGAGCAAATTCCATTCAGAAGAAGTATCTATTTTCGATTTTTTCAACATGCCAACGTTTGTCGATAACTGCAAAAAGGAGAGAGCTAGATGGATAAAATTCGGTATATAAATTTCTTCTAGGATATATGGCTCCCAAAATAGACAAAAGCAAATTTAACAAAAGGTTGACTATCTATTGCTCTGTACTTTCAGAAACACATAACCATTGTAAATAAAAATAAAAACAGGGACTTAAATGTATGAAACTCGATATGTAATTTTGCAATTAAGTGTAGTCTTGTATCAAACTTTTTAATGAGTTAGGACAAACAGGTCTAAATTCAAAATTCAATTTCAGTGTGTTTTAGCCGCATTCCAGAAATTAATATCCAAAACACTAGTCGAGAATCACATGATGGATTCAATTATGAAGATGTGTCCGTGTTACCACTGAAAAGGGTTGCAGTAACTTCTGAACTTAAAGACCCCTAAGCACCCGAAGGCAGAAATCTGACTTCTTGCTCAAATGAAGATGACACACACATTCGCTTGCACAACCTTTTTTCACAGGGTAGCTTATTCATGCATCTCACAGATAAAATAGAGGAAGAACAAACATGCCCGAACCAGGAGCTTCCAGGTCACAGGGCAAGCCCTATACCCCTAAGCCATGACACCAACTGACAAATACAGTAAAAATGTTAATATTCTGTAATTATTATCTGCCATGTAAAACAATCTGTGAGATAATAACTTTATTATAGAGCATGCGAGAAATTTTCGTATGACAATTCGCACCGATTTATTGCTTCTAATTGTAATTTTTATAAAATCAGCTACTTATATATGCATTATTTTTTATTTTATGAATTCCCTTGCTGGAGACAGGAGATGATTTGGGATTTTTTTTTTTGCATGGGTATTTTTAATAAATTGCCATTCATTTCTCTTTAGTTATCAAACATTTGTTATAAATATATTTTATTTATCAACCAATTTCGTGCAAGAATATTATAATAGAAATGATACATCCAAAAATAAATGTATTGTTTATATCATAAAAATTAATAATATGGCCTATGTTCGGAATGAATTTTTTGAACAATCTTTGAAAATAATTATAATTTTGAATATTTGTATAAAAAAAAGATTAAAAAACATCTATGAAATCAAAATATATGTCAATCAGTTTAAGTGGGAAAAGTTTTTTAAATAGGAAAAATGGGAAATAGGTACAAATCAAAAGTCTTCAGATTTAGATCTTTATCAAATGCTTAATTTACTTAAAATTTTGCACATTACTTAGGGAATATGTTATGTAGTTTCTGAACTAAAAATATCTGCATTTATATTTATTCTTTAAATATTGGGGTTTGACAAACAGCATGAAATTTTCAAATTTTTTCACATTGTGAAGCATCAAAATGACAATAAAATATTTCATGAAAATATTACCTAGTTCAAGAACTGTAAAACATATTGTTATTAATAACGCAAAAAATAGGCATTAGATTTCATTTAATCAGATTTTTCGTTGAACATTTTATCAACTATTAAAATTTTGGAAATGAACATTTAAGCATGCGAAATAGCATAAAAATGTTTGTAGTGTAGGCATAAGAATTAGTGTCCTAAAAATTTACTTAATCTAAAAATAAATTTAAAAACAAAATTCCAACTGTTTTGTAAAGAACAATTTTTAAACATTAAGAATGTTAAACAATTTCATGAATTCACAAAATTCAATTATTCAACTTTATTTATGATAAATTACCACGCGTTTTAACTTTTAATAAATCGTCTTTACAAAAGAAAACAAAATGTATTATCAAACATCAATTTTGATATTAAAAACATTCCAAAGAATGTTTACGAGAAACATTTGATTTTCATGTTTTATTTCTTGTTTTTTAAATAAATACTTTACATTTACTCTTTCGTTGAAGAAGACTTTGATCGTAAGCATAATTCATTTGAATTGTTTTCCAGCAAATAACAATAAAAACTCTGTCATTATAATGTCATGGAATCAATATGGGAAGATATATAGTCTTAATGATTTTTGTTTGCAATTCTTTATTTATGTTATATCGGGAAATGATTCCAAATCATGTTTATTGCGAGTCATTAAGACATTTCTCATTCCAAAAGCAGTTTTCTCGCCTTAGAATTTTCATCCCAATGAAAGAGGAACTCCGCCTTTTCTGAAAACTCATTCGAATTGCCGAATCGGAAAAATGCTCTTTCAGAAAGATTAACTTTTGTTACTGGAACAAACGAACATTCGGTCTTTTTATTTGAGCGTAATAAAAATTTCAATGGAACAATTGTTATTTTGCAAAAAGAGAAGAAAAAGAATAGGAATTTTCGAGGAAGATAATAACGCATTGTCGGGAAAATTAGGGATGCCAACGCAAGTTGAGGAAAATCAAAAGTTTGCAGAAAAATACCAGGTTTTCCTTTGTGAAAATAATTGATTAGGTAATCCTTGAAGGATTAGGTAATGCATGAAACAATTATTTCTTATAAAACAGGATATATTCTATGTCTTTTTATTTTGATTTCATTTATTAAATAATTTTCTAACTAAAACATTTAATTAATTGTTTCCTTAATTAATAATGGCTATTTAATTTAAATAATTATTATTTAAAAAGTAATTGCAAGTTTGCTTTCAAAAATAAAAGTAAATATTCTGAATTAAAAACAGCAAAAATATAGTGATGCTTATATTTATGACCCCATATGTTTCCATTTATGGAATATGTGTATCTCGTCTAATGTATGGAATGTATGAACTTTCCTTTAAAGATATTCTTAAAGCTCAAATTTTTTATTTCATCAATGACTGGAATGACAAATAAATCTATATTAATCACCACTGCAATCGTAATCTCTACAGGTTGACAGAGATTTCTTAAGACAATAGCTTCCTCAACCACAAATAAATAAAACAAATAACTTTCTCGCCCTAATCCTCCCACTACTTTCATCCGTCGATGGCTTCAATAGCAGCCATTAACGTTCCAGCTCACGAACTGGCGATAGGATTTGCAGCGATCACGAAAACCAATGATTATATCATCTCGCCCTGATGCCCGATAAGCGATAAAAAGGAGGCGCGATATCTCCGGGGTATGTCAAGTCCCAGAAAGAGAAGAAGAAGTGCATTTCATTTACAGAGCTTCTTTCTTTCGTTAATACTTACAGCAACATTGTCACCCTTTGCACATTTTTTTGTGCTTTTTAAACGGTTTTAAGTAGCCCTAATTTTTTGGACCGTGATTGCAGATCCAAAATATAATTTCTATAATGGATGAGTGTTACAGATAGAAGGGCAGATCTCTAAACAATGATATATTGAAATATAGTGCAATCATCAATGTGCTTGCTATATTTTTATCTTGAAGATGTTAAACGCAGTTCGATAGAAAGAAGAATTATAAGAGATGTTTTTTAAACTACAAACAGTAATTATTAAATTATTAATCAAGGGCTTCTCAAAATCAGAATTTCTGGTGGATGGTATCAATTGTTATCCGAAGATAAGTTCTGGTGCGTTTTTTAATCCTTAAGCTAAATAGTAATTAAGTTCCAACATATTTATCAATATAATGCACCTTGATTTCTTCCTAACCATAGAAGGAAGCCCATTCCTATTGTTTGGATAATGTTGAAGGGATTTAATGTTTTACATAGCAGTCTAGAAAAGGAGACGTACGCGTGAATGATGAGTAGCTCTCGAGGAAAAGCAGAGCAAATATTTTCCAGCAAACCTAAACCCAGCGACTTTGTCGTAAAATTGATAGTTCATGCAGAATTTTTTTTTATTTCTTGAAGAAATATTTGTAACCCAGATATGGGATTGCTTATTGTAAACTGTATAGAAAAAATGAGAGGCTCAATGGGAATAAATAGATGACAAGTTAATAAAACTGTTTCTTGATTATTGTTGTTTAGAATCTTCTATTTTTTGCAAACAAAAAAGTGCAGGAAATGAGCTCACGATCAGTTCAGAAATATTTCTTTAGGAAAATGCACCTTATATTCAACATATGGCTTGTAGGTACAACAAAAATATTCAAATTAACATATTAGTTTATTGGATTATACAAAAACAAAAGTCTTAAATTTATTAAGGTTAAACTCAAAACAAAGTATCCTAAAATTAAATGGGCTGTTTATTTTTATTCTTCTATTTCAAGAATTATTATCGAAGAAAGCTACTCAGGCAAAGTAAAAACTTATTTGTCTGAACTTAGATATGTATTGAAATGATATATTAGTATATGAATTCCATTAAATTAATGATTAGAATCTGCACAAATGCATAGATTTTAAAGAAATAGCTGAATAGAATACAGGTGCAAAACTGAATAATATACTTGGGAATTTCTCATTTAATTACACGTTAATTAAAATTTCAAAATAAGTATTCCCAGTTGCATCCAATTTTTAAGTAGGATTTTGCTGCATTTTGGTGCATCTGAGTCAAATAATCTGTCCTATAGAATTTTAATATACACAAATTCCATTTTATTATTAACATAGATGAAAATTGTATTAGATCGGGAATAATCATTTCATCCGGGGTAATTTTCTTTTATCTAAGAGTCACTTAGATGGTTGTTTAATTTTCTGCGCCTATATTTAATCTTAATTCGTGTAAGCGCCCTTTCAGTACACCTTATTTAAGATAAAATTTTAAAACCTATTGTTATATTCTTCTTAAAGTAAAAGCTAATTTAAAATGTCATTGTCTGAATTTGTTTCACTAGTGCATTTTCTAAAGAGCAAACCTAAAAGTTATTTATAGCTTTTTGACATAAAGCTATTTAAATGTGATTTTATTTATTTATTTTATAAATAAAAAATGAAGCAAGATAAGTTTAATAATTTTTATAAGTATCTTGATTAAGTATCGCAAACTAAAAAAAGTAAAACTGTGAGAGCTGTTGAAAGTACATACTCATAAATTTCAATGTCGGCGTCTTGGCTGAGGTGTAAAGCTTCATCCACGTGATCTGCTCATCGTGTTCGAGTCCTCGTTCGGGCATGGTTGTCCTTTATCTACCTGTGGGGCGTGTTAAAGAGCCCCCCTCTACAATTGGGTTACACAAGCTTTGCGTGTCATCTTCATATGAACTAAAGTCATATTTCTGCCCTTAAGTATCTGTCAGAAACTATTGCATGTAATCTCATAAACTACTACATGCAATTTCAGAAACCACTGCATCCAATATCAGAGAATACTACATATAATCTTAGAAACTACTGCAACAACTCTGCTTGCAATTTACTTATGGCACCCATAAGTAGCAACAACATACATTTGGATATTCGTTAAGTGTATAATTTTTGAAGAAACATTATAAGAAGATTTGTCGTAAAAGTGAAACTCGAATTTAAAAACAGTAAGAATAAACTTTGTTAGATTTTATTCATTGATCTTAATAATAATAAAATAGCAAGGACTGCCAGTTCTAATATCAAGTTCATTACATTTTAAATGCATTTTTGATAACAATCAATCCTTTAATACTAGCATTTAGTCCTATTTTGACTTTTTTCATTAACATTTCACTTATCTGGTAAAAGGAGTAATTTATTACGGGAGAAAAGTCAGTTGCATTAATATGCGATTCACAATTATTTTAATTTTGATCGGGTTTTGTTATCTAGTCATGTCAGATACCAGACGTTATTTTTCATTTCACGACAACAATCATCCAATATTCTTATTCTTAATGAGAAAAAAATAAGAAGTTATCTAAAACTTTGAATTCAGTATTCAATCATAAATATGTATTACTTAATAAAAATGTACATATTTTGTGAGGAATTAGCATTATTATTACTAAACCGTGTAATACATTCTTGGAAAATTTTGCTTAAATATTTGATTTTGATTAAGTATTTTATTTTAATTTCTTGAAATGTATTTCAGAGATGTTGGAAAATAATTATTTTTCACAATTAAATATTTTATTTCGATTTATCATTCTTTGAAGCAGCCGTGGAATAAAATAGCCTCCAATGGATTATTTGTCAATATTTATTCCATAAGAAAATTCACTTCTTTGATGAAATAATTAGGTATATGCATTCAGTTTCTATAACTTTTCGCAATAATATCGTACTATGCCTGAGATGAAGTAATAATTTTTAATTGCATTATATGTAATAATAGGTTTTTGACTATTATGTTTCTCATTTCTAGCTGTGATTTATAAAGAGTTTTTAACTCTGCCATTTCAAATTCATAGAAATTATTGCACGCAAAAATTTCGGAACCATTTCTTTTCTGTTTGCTTCAGGAAACTGTACTGAAAATTCGATTTTTCATTAAAATGTCTAAATTTTTTCATGAAATATCGGTATTTATACTTTATAGATACATTTCTGTGTCCTAAACCTTTAGTAAGTTGCATTCTTTTTATGGCAAGTTTTGTTATGTTTCATAATTTAGAATTGCAATATATTTTTTCATCTTTATCTGCTGTATTAGCCAATTTTGAATTTTGATAAATCTTTTTATGGAAAACTTAAATTAAAATCTAATGTATCATTTTTGTCAAAATGCGATACAATGAGTTTCGAATTTGTTCTGCAAACTCAGAGAAAGAAAATCGGTAATAGTAGTAATCGGAAATAATAGTAATTGGCTCATTTTATTATTTATATTTGTTTTAATATTTCATAATACGAAAATGCTGAACATTTCATGAATTTTATCTGTCGAATTTAATAGACATTTAAACAGAAATAGATGTTTTAGGAGCTAGAAAAAAATATCTCTTAAATTTCCTGTAAAGTATTTAATAAATCATTTGATGAAATTTTAAAATTTAAATTTTAACTCTTTTTATTAAAAACTTAATATTTAGAAAAATAATCCTTTCTGTAATTTATCGACGAATCGTAATTTATCAAATTTATACAAAAATCATATGAATGTAAATAATTTATAATGTTTTTCAAAAACAAATGCTCGACCGAGTTACATACTTTTTAGTGCTTTATGGTCCATTCAACAAAATAATAAAAAATATTTAATTGAAATATGATTTTCTCTATTTGAAAAGCTTTGCACTTCTTTTCAGATAATATGCTCAAATAAGTTTTCTCTAACAACCAAATGCCTTACATTTTAAGCTTTGATCTGCATTGTAAAGTTATTTAATACCTTGATTGCTGAATCTAAATACGATAGTAATTTATTATAACGACATTGTATTTGCACATCACAGGAGCGTCAAGGAATGCGAATGATTTTACTAAATGTCTGGCTGCTTATAAACTTGGAAGTATATCCAAAAAGAAATAGAAATTGACATTTGGCTGTACCTGTGAAGTCCTGGCCCTGATTTTTCTTTACCATCTGTTCTAACCCCCGCTAGGATAACTCTTAATTGATGATGAGATATTTCCGGAATGGTGATTGAATCTCACTACCCTAGTAGGTACAATAATGGTGGGAGATCAGGCTCTCCCACTAATGACAGGAAGTTCTTCTTACAGGGAGTTTGTTCCGTGGTCCGGAATAGTCCTTAGGATTCAACCACAGTTCCCGCTAGTGTTGATGTAGCGACATTCCAGTTATTCAGTATTTAATTCAGAATGCCTTTGGGTGGGACGGAGAGTCCGTAATATGGCTGTGTTCTACCTATCAGATGTGTGAAAGAGCCATCCCCCTGTAAAAAGGGGTTGTGCAAGCGATTGTATGAGTGTTACCTTTTATGATTTAGAAGTGATATTTCCGCTCAGGTGTCCTTATTCTCAGGAGCTAATACAGTCCTCTTTCCATTGAAGAAACGACATTGTCTACATTAACGAATATGTTATCACCGTAATGTGAATGTCAAAATAGAAAGTCACAAAAATTTGGTTTATTCATTTGAATATTAATCTAATGTTCGCTAATATAATTATTAAAATTAATTGATCAATGCCCAAAATAAAATTAAAATTGTCAGTTCAGAGGAGATCAAAAATCGAAAAAAATAAGATAATATAAATTTGTAACTGAAAAAAAAAATCCCTTTTTCTTCAAAAAAAAAAAAAAAAAAAAAAATAAAAACCGGAGCCAGTATTACGGTATTTTTCACTATAATGAAAAACGCATGGAATCTTTTTAAAAAATTGCAACTTAATTTCAAATTAAAATCCGCCCCTCCCCCCCTAAAATTTGCAACCTCATAATATATTTTTAAAAAGCCAACCTCCATAGCAATAAATTAAAACTGATGAATAAAAAATACTTTCTAATTTAAATAAATGTCTTGTTTGATATTTATTTCCATAACACACAAGTACTAAATGAAATATTTGTTTCAGAATTTGTATTAAATTAAAGAAAAAATAGCAAAAAAGCATCTGTTTATATAAAATTGATTAATTTCTTTAAAAAAATTGAAAATAAAATAATAAATGTGACTTTTCAAAATTGGGAGGGAAAAAATCCTGTTCTTCGCCACTGATTCACTTGTCTATGGCTCTTGACTTATCACATAATTTAATCAGAATAAATGTAATATTTTCCTTCTTCGTTGCATTTTTTTCGCAACTATTAATTCCCGAGATAACCATTTAATTAATGCTGAATTTTCAAACTGCAAAGAATATAGTTAATTTGACTTCTTTTATAAAACTTATTTGAATCGCCTAGTCAATTGCCTTCTGATGCAATTGAAAATTTTATTACCAGTTGAATTACTTTTAGGGCAAATACTTGTTGAGAAATTTAATTTGTGCAATCCGTTTTTTGTATTTCATATCTTAGAAAAAACGTTAGAAACTAGAAATTCCTTTTTTTCAAACAATGTGACAAATAAAACACTTGTAAGCCGTCTAATTAACTTTTAGCCAATTACTAAAAGACCATATTATTCCGTTTAATGAAGAAAATAGGGGATTTTTTCTGCTTGCAAATGGAATGCCATAGAAACAACTAATGAAAAACGAGGTTTCAAAAGTCTACTTCATTCGGTTATATGCTTATTTCCCCTCTTCTATTTTATATGAGGTACTTAATAGAGTGACAAGACAAAAATTGGAGAAAGTAATAAAAATGTTTCGTTTCCCTTTTCGTACCTTATGAAATGAAAGACTGAAATTTAATTATATGTATGATGTTGCTTTAGTATTAATGATTGTGTTTTTATTTTAGTCGTCATAAAGTATTCCAATTTTTATTTTATCATATATACATGTGTGTGTGTCTATGTGTGTAATGAGATTTTAAAATGTTATTGAAACTGAATTAAATTCCTAATTGTTAACTCAATTCAACTCAAATTTATTCTAGAATATTTCATTATTTCTTGATCCTATTCAACTTTATCTATCTAATTAATTCAACAAAATCTTTGTAAAACTGCTGAATTGACTAAACCTCATCCTTTCCCACACACCGAATGAAGTGGTAAATTAACGCTGACATGGTAGAATTCTTTTTAAAAGATTCCTAGGTTTCCCTTTCTTAGTTTGAGTGAAAAGTTCTGTCTAAATATCATTGCATTAGCACTGTAAACAAGTATTTTCCCTATCAGTATCATATTTTATAAGACAAGGGATAAAATGTTCAAGAGCTTTTACTTATTTTGCTTTCTTTCTTCTGTGTTGCGTGCGTGTTCGTCGCTGCTGCTTTTACATAAATATACCTGCTTCTCCGCGATGAAATAAAACGATTTAAACGAATCGAAAGGCTCTTCACTGTCTTCAAAACAGCCATTCTGCTTTTTAAAAATCAAATGCTCACATCTGTATGTATATAGAGGCTCATTTCTGTCAATGTACTATGAAGAACAAAACACACATGTCCGAAATTCCGAAAATAAAAATCTGAACACTTGAGATGTGCTCATGATCTTTTTCAAAGTTGCCATTTTTAAAGTGAGACGGGAATGGTATTTTTGCATTAGAGAGTATGCGATACTGTTTCGGTCTACTAGCGACTAACCTGCTTCGACTTGGAGGTGATTGTCACAAGATAAGCTTAATCCTGTAAAACTATACTCAGTGAATATTCCTGGCTTATTGAATATGGTAACGTTCATATTTATTCTGATCACGTGATAGAGGTAATTAAACTTTTAAATAATATGAATCACCAAATCATATGAGATTATTGCATGATCATTTCGAGCACAAACTCTTTGATCCAGTGGGTCATTTTGTTCCAGCAGATGTTTTCTGCATTAATTTTTTTTTAATCTTTTCTATCAAGATTGATTTTTCTTCGACTACGAAATTACAATTTTTTAATGAATTTAAAAGTTTTTTATTTCACATTATTAGACAAGCGGAAAAATTAGAGATCTCTTATTCCTCTATATTATGAAGCCAACATGCTTTGAGAAATTTTCCATCGATAAATGAAACATTGTTACAATAAATTTCTGAAATGAAAACTGCATCACTGTATTTTATGTAACATTTAAAAAACTGGAAAAGAAGCAATAAGGTAAATCCAAAAATCTACTCGCTACTATTTATCCATATCAACTTCTCTATTTTTCAAAATTTAAAAGTTTTTATGATTTATAATTAAGAAAAAACTTTAGTAAGTATGAAATTTTTGCATATCAAACCAGCCCATTTTCTTAGAAATGCACAAAGAATATTTTTTTTATTATTTTTTTATTTTAAAATACAAATAACGAAATACAGATGTTTGTTTATTCTTTTTTATCGTAATCATTAGTGATGCAATTTTCAGGTTGGTTTTCCAGATTAAAAATATTTATGTCCAAAGTCTCAAATTTTATAAACAAAATGAATTTGTTCATTAAGCTTATAATTTTTGTCCCCTTAGATGAACCAAACAGCCTTCAAGGTAAAGTTGTGCTAAAAATATATGATGGTTAGTAAAATAAAATTAGTCTTATCAATGAATATATAATCAGTAACAAAACTAATTTTTAATACTTGCATCGTTAGAATTTTTCTTCAATCCTTCGCAATGTTCATCAGTTGCTAAGGAATAATTACTCTTTCTAACATATTCCCGTCACCAACAGAATGCGAAAAATGTCAAAATATGAACTCGATGTGCGAAAATATTTAACATGTTTAACTTTTTTTGGAAAGTAACAGCAATTTATCGTTTTCGCTTAACGAAATGAGATAGACAAGCAGTCTTCATCTCTAAACTAATACTCTTCTTTATTCCTAATTGGAAAAGAATGCTATTCTTGGAAATGCAGTTACAAATGAAATGACCCCTATTGTGAGAAGGTATTGGATCGATATTTTCTTGCCGAGTAATTTAATTAAAAGTTTCAATTTCATTCTTGTCCGAGGTTTCTCTGGTTCTCAAAAACTAAAAAAAAAAAGCTCGTTAAAGTCGCTCTTAATGAAAAGGACGCGCTGGAAAAACGAATTCTAGATATTGCAAATGCGATAGAGGTTAAGCAGAATGGTTTCGGGGCAGTTGATGATTTGGTTTAAAGGATAAGAATTATATAAATGTACGTTATTCTTTTAGTCAAATGAATATGAACGATCATTTTCTTAGTGCAGCTAACAAAGAAAATAATTCTAAATTGATTTTAGAAATGGTGTAATTCATGATTTTGCACAAAAGTTTCAAACTGTGACATATGTTCTTAATTTGGAATAAAATTGGGAAATTAATGTTATATTCATAGCCCTAACAAAAATAAATAAATATATAGCAAATAAATAATTCATGCTATTTAGTCGTACTATTTTTAGTATAATTTGTCACTACTGATAAAATATAACGACAGACATATAATGGTTTTTAAAACCCTTGATTATCTTAAATCTTATTGTCATGTTTAAATTGACAAGAGAATATTCTGGTCACGACCCCCACCCCCCCAGAAATGCCTAGAATTTTTTTTTGATGTCTCTAAATTCAATTTATGGAAACTCTGCAATTATTCATTTCAACGAACTGAAACAATACAAGCGAAGAAACTAGCAGTTATTTTAAGAATCTGATATACGAGATGGCAATCATGGGGCTTTAAATCCTCTTTAACTTGCATAATTATACCTCAAAATTTTATTAATAAATGTTTTGAGTAAAATGACATTGTCTGGACCCACTGTGTCACGCAATAATGGTGCTGCAGCATTAACAGGTAGTTACAAAGGACTATCTAACAATTGCACCCCAGATATTATTAAACCATTACGTTATGCATAGTTAAGTACTAGTTTCAAAAGATATTGATGAGGAATTGCATGATATTAAATGACGTTATAATTGTAATTAATTACATTGAAAACTACATCCTAAACAACTGTCTCTTTTCAATATTTTTTAATAAGATGAGTTTTGTGCATGAAATATTATTACTATATATCAAAGTCAGATGGTTTCTCAAGCAACGCCTTTTCGATTTGAGAAACGAAGTTAATATATATTTGGTGGAAAAGAAACGTTCAATAGCATGCTCCTCCATTAATGAAGATTTTTCTCTGAAAAAATTACTAGGTTGATATTTTCGAAAAGTTGAACGACCTGAATATGAGTCTACAGGGAGAGGGTGGAAACATTTTAACATTAAGCAGTAAAATTGAAGCTTTTAAGAATATGCTGATAATTTGGCAAAGGGAATTAAATGGAATCAACACAAACATGCTCCCCCGTCCGAATCTTTAAAGAAAATAGCATGAATTTCTTGTTATTTAAAAATATCATTTCACATCATTTGAGGAAATTTACTGAAAACTTTACGAAACGATACGAACAATTTCCAGAAAATGAATTAGGTCGGATCCGTGATCCATTTCCGATTGATATAATTAATTCCAATATCCTTTTAAATGAAAAAGAACAGTTAATAAAGTTTCAGGTGACGATACACTGCCCATTAATTTATCTCTCTGACTTGCCGAAAATTTTGGTCATGGATTGGAAACGAATATGCCGATTTGAAAAAAAAGGCAATTAATATTTTTATTCAATTTGGATCGACTTACTAATGTGAATCCGGCTTTTCAAAATCATTAAATTTCCATTAAAACAAAATATCAGTCTAGACAGGATTTAGAGGATGACTTACAGTTTGCGATTTTCAATAAAAAATCTAGCATTGAAGCAATCATGAGCTCTTTGCAAGCACATACCTCAAAATGAACTCTTATGACCTAGAATGTTTTTTTATAAATATTTTTAATTCAATATATTTTACTTAACAGCATAAATAAAGTATTGTGTCAAAAATTTAGTATTGATTTATTAACTAATTTTTATAATGTTAGGACTTTAATAAAGTTTTTATGAGGGTTTTTAAGTTTGGTGCGTTATTTTAAAAAGGTGTTATTTCAACCGATGATATCAGGACACTTTTTTAAAACCATTCTGTAAGAGCAAATCCCAGAAAGAATTTCATTAAAATTTTGTTGATGATTTAA
>JAPMOQ010065353.1:0-19284 GCA_026543055.1 Argiope trifasciata | reverse complement strand
TTCTTCTAACATACAAAATACATTTGAAATTAGAAATTCAACACGTGGGTGTTATTTTTATCCAATAAAAACTTCTGTGATAAAAATGACGAAATCGGAAACAGCATTATCTTTCTGTGTAAGAATTTCTGCATCAGTTCCGGACGATTACGGTTTTGAATTAATTAAACTTTAAAATTTAGTTTCTATAATCAGATACATTAAGTTTGGGTTTATGAGCAATCTCTAAATATTTTTTTTTTAAACTTGTTTAGTTACCATTTTCTTTCCGCACAAATGACTTTCTTATATCATTCGTTTTATCATTCCCCGAAAAGACTTTAAAATTTAATTTCTATAATCAGATAAATTAACTTAGGGTTATATTAGCAATCGCTAAATATCTATTTTTTTAAACTTATTTAGCTACCATTTTCTTTCCGCACAAATGATTTTCTTATATCATTCGTTTTATTATTCTCCGAAAAAAACTTTTTAGCATATTTGTCTTTGAGAGTTTTCGCAATTAAAAATAACATTTTGAACTAAATTATAGTCTAATTTAATATTTACAAATTTCATCAACACAAATTTCAAAACGACGCCGAATTATTCCAATTATAGAACGATATTTAAAAAGTATATATAGTCAAATTTGAGATTTTTCTTTAAAAATGTAATAATGTGCTTTTTTTTTTTTTTTTTTGATCGTAAAATTTATTAATATTGCATTTTTTTTAGATTTAAACCCACCGAATTGGAAAAAAAATTAGAATTATATTTCTGATCTTTGATTTAACAGGATACAAAATTAGATAGAAATCAATAATTCTCATAAGCAGACAAAACTATAACGTGACGCATCAAATTTTAATTAAAGAAATAAACAATCTTCTGAAAGATGAATTGTATGCAGAATTCCAGACAGATCTACACCACACACTACGTTTCACCAGTCTAGCTTTTAATCTTATCGACTTATTATGTAAACAGATAGGCATATATATATCCCAAAAGATTTTTGTTTTCAGTAAAAAGGTATAAAATGAGTAAATTCCTCAAAATATTCATTTTGAATACATTACTTTATAAATACTATCTAGTTAAATACATTTGCTACAAAAAGGATACTCAAAAAATTGGGCATTTAAAAAAGTATAAATAAATTTTTATGTTAATTAAGTTAAAAGCATTTTTAATACGAGAAAAAATATCTTTACGACATTAAAGGATCGATATTCAAATTTTGAGAAAAGATGGAAAGATTATTAAGGATTAAAATCTTCATTACTCAACAGTTTTTTTTTTTTTTTAATTTTATTTTTTATCTTCATCTATCGAAGCTTCTTCGTATAAAAATGGAGGAAAATCTTTCAATGTGCCCAGCTTCTTGAATTCGTTTATTTTAAATATAAGTTCAAAGAAAAATCGGTTCCTACTTATATTAGAAAAAATAAATAAACATACAAAAAAAATCTAATCAAATATAATACAGCATGAAAAATACTTCAAAAGTCAAAGTTGAAGTTAATAAATATTTCCATAACTTCTCGAACAAAAAAAATAATAAATCCAGATTATTTTTCTCACTAAATCAAATAATCACAAACTCCTGAATGAAAATGAGACTGCGACAAACGAAAGAAAAACAAAGATGAAAAATTCAAAGCAGCTTGCTTATACGGCTTCAGGCCAAATTTAAATTACAGACGGCCTAGCAACAAATGCAAAGGAAAGATTTTGGTTGCATTCCTTAACATATATGAATAACTCATTAATATTTGAAATACACGAATGTTCTACTTGAAGACCACATTTCGCCAACTGAAAAAATGTTTAAAAGAAAAAACAGTTCACTAGTCAAATTAAAGTACTAAACACAATATATAACTAAAGGAGGGAGGGAGAAATGACCTTTAAAAATGAAATTTACAACATACATACATATTACGTAATTATACAACACAAATAAAAACTAAATATTCAGACGACAATTATATAATTACATAGTTCAGTCAATTTTGAATTCCAATTAGATTATTACCAATGCATACAAACACGCATTAGTCTGGAATATGTCCTTCGCTGTCACGCACATAACTCGAAGGTATTTAAAATAATAAGAATAAACAGCATACATGTAGCGATAATTCATCATTATAAACAAAAATCATAAAATTTGAGCAATTCCTATTCGTTGTTGTACTACTAAGCAACTAAAATCTATTTAAATATTGTATCCCAAGACTTGATGCACAGTCGTAGAAATTTGTAATATTTCGAATATATAAATAAAGAATGAAATTCTTCAAGAGGAATTTGAGGAATTTCTTCCAAAATACATATCACAGCCATCCATCCATCCATCCAATTGTAAAAAAGTTCTTGCACGAGTCTGTGTATTGAAAACTTTTACCAAACGATTTGTGTTTCATAAAAGCCCTTCAAACAGCTGTTCGGTATACCGAACGGGGGAGGGGGGGAAATGCGATGGAAAAAACGACCGTTTTTTAAGTTGGAATAAAGGTTACAGTTCAATATTCGTGTTATTAGTTCTATTCTAATTCGATTTACGAACAATTAAATAAGATAAAAAATCTCAGATTAGAGAGCGAAATCTCGAATTTTGATATTTTTTTCTTCCTAAAATTCGTTTTGGATATTGAATGGAATACTCAGTTTTAGCTCGAAATTTACTTATAATGAAAATACTTCATATTTAAAGAAATTAACCAAATTTAATTCTTATTCGAGTCTAAATTTCAATTAAAGTTATTCAAAGTTGGGAAAGATTAGTTTTAAATAAACGAAAAACAAAAACCTCCGCAATTAAAAAAGCAAAAACATCCAAAATTAAGTGATGCACTTACATATTTTATTATTTCGCCTATAATGGAAAAATTGTCCCGAATTTCAGATAAATACATATTGTCCTAGTTTTTACTCATTAATATAAATAATTTTTATTATAATCGATTTACTAAATTAATTTTTAAAAAGATTAGTTCTGAAGAATTTTCTTTCTTAACTTTTATTATTCACCGATTAAGGTTGAACTAATATGAACAATATGGACAGTTACCCTGAAGGGAAAAAATAGTAAAGCAGTAAACATAACTTTAATCCATCTTAATGCATTTTCTATTAGTTTAGTTTTTTTTTTTTTTTTTAACTATTTAAGTTTTTCAAAATTTCTTAGCCTACTTTTTTTAATTTAATTTCGTCTGATTCCTAGACAAATCAGCTGACAGAATAGAAATTCTGAAAGTAGCTGAGAGTAAAAATTAGATTATCATTTTTGCTTTAAAAACTGGTAGACCTTTTAAATCCAGAGGTGTGAATTTCTCCTGTTGGTCTGAATACAGTTAGGTTTATTTGAATGCCCACAACTAAAGATATGATACAAACACATCTTCGAATCAAAGATGAAGAATGTCTACTTAAGTTTATTCACGATCAATTTCACACCACGTCAAATTTCATCACTCCAAAATGGTGCTTAGCATCGATACAGCATGAGCAGGAAAGCGAAAAATCCAGCCTCGACTAATTTCTCAATTCAAATGGACTGAAACAATTAAATGCATCGGATATCATTTACCAAAGAATTTGAAATTAAACTGTCGTATATTGATTAAATTTTTAATAAGTTCAGCTGATGAGTACAGGTCATGTTTTTAACACGTTTCAAATGGCGTGTATTGGTAGTATTTTTAAAGCTTTCAACAGACATGGATTGACCATATATTTAACACGATCACTTCACGTGTATTGGTCGTATTTTTAACACGTTCACCTGACATGTATTAACTATACTTTTTAAAAATTCAACTGACATGTATTGACCGAATTTTTAAAGCGTTCAACTAGCGCGTATAATTCATATTTTTAAAAATTCAACTGACGTGCATTGATCATACATTTAACACATTCAACTGACATATATTGGTCGGGTTTTTTTTCCCATGTCCGTTGCTATAGTTCAGACCTGAGATCTAAATCATCTACCTGATTAAATTGACTTTTTTTTTGGGGGGGGGGGGTTATATCTTAATAGCAGTAAATAGGAGCACATGTAACTAGATAAGAACAAATCAAACAGTGGACGTGAACCATAGAATCAATGTGTTAAATCACGATATGCTTCATATTACCTAATTAATCAAAAAAAAATTGAATGAAAGTGGAATCAATTTATTTAATTTATAAAATTGACCTCTGTTCTCCACCATCTTGAAAAGAGACTGTCAAACCAACCTAAACTTGCTCAAAATTTTGAGAACCGAGAAATGAATTAGAAAATAGTTTCCAGAAAACAGGTACCGCACACTGAAAATATACTATAAACAGACGAGCAAAGAAAATCAGCACAACTGTTTCCAAAGTAATTAAAAATCTCTTTTAGATATCCATCTTAATAATACAGGTTTTCTAAGAAAACGAAAGAAAAGATTAGTTAATAAACAGACAAATAATTAAAATACGGTTAATCCCCATTTACGAAAAATATTTCTTGGAAATTTGTGTAGAAGAAATGGCGGATTATGAAGCAATCTACTTCCTGCTTGTGATAAATATGCTGCATTAATCTGATGGTCTCACAGAATAACAAGATTCGAGATGAAAATCAAGAAACCTGATGAGATGCGAGTAAACACGGGTGGCAGGTTTTCAGTGAATCTTGCCTTTAAATCCGAGAAATCTTCAGGAGAAAGGGAAATCTGATTTCACGGCAAAATGAGCTTCCGATACAAACTCGGCAACACGCGCCTGCTCGAACTGATTGAGATTATTAACCCAAAAACAACACAGCCGTATCGCACAGATATACCTAGAACAACGACTTTCACTCAACCCATAGCCAAAACGCACTGATGCTGGAGGTAAAATGAAAGCACACAATCCCATTTATGAGATGCAAAGAGCTTAAGGCACGGCTTTCAGTTTTAGTTTTGAACAAAATTCTTATAAAAGTTGGCCATTTTCTGTAACTCCACCCATACCCCAAGGAAAAGGCCCATGTTAGTCACTGATTTGTAACAATAAAAATCTAACTTGATTTAAATACGAGTATGTAAATTTCATATTTGTAAAAAATTTATTTATTTTATATTTTTTCAGCAACCATTTTCGCAGCATACACAACTTTTATTCCATCATTATGAAATTTGGTACAAGTGTTTTTTAAGAAAAAATTTCGAAGAAAAAAAAACAGTTAAAACATGGCAATTAGAATCTTCCGAAAATATTTTCATACAAAAATAATTTTAAAACTGTCTTCAAAAAATTACCAAATCCTTAATGTCAATATCGATTCTGGATAATTTTTTCTTCGAGTTTAATAATTTTTAAATTTACTTTGGCAAGCAATATGCAAAAATATTTTTTATTATGGTGATGAAATTAATACTTTTGCCAAGGTATTTATTCGAGTTCTAATTTTTTTTTTTTTTCTTTTTTCTTTTTCTTTTCGCAACTCCAAAATAAGGCTCGAGTTCCCGATTTTATTTTTAATACTTTATTTTTTAATTTACATCAGCAAAAACTAGTAATATATTGATTCCATTAAATTCAATTTTTAACCTTATCAAATAAAGTGAAATTTTAAACATCCCATATGAATAGATTAACAACCGGTAAAGAAAATATAATGGGTGAACAAGATGGTCACGAAAAACGACTACTCAGATATAAAATAAAAGATGCATATATTTGTCTGTCACAAAAAACCCTTCATAACGATAAACACCATACTAGAAAATAGAGTCTATTTTTAGATGAATTATTACATTTACTATTTTCAAAACTATCTTTTTAAAAAAGTAGTTAAATGTAAATATATATATATGCATGTATAACAAAATCATTAATTAAGTAAACTCGAAACAGTTTTATTTCAACAGTTTTTTTTACAAAATTTATACTTCTGGTATATTCAATTGAATTTCCGGTACGGATGCAGTAACAGCCAGAGAATGTTTAATTTTAGATCACAATGATAAAAAGCTGGATTTTAAAAGGGAAAAAAATTGCATCGCCAAATCAAGAAATAAATTTGCTATAACAGAATCAATAAAATTAATAACGTATAAAATAAGATTTTTTAAAAAAGCTAATGAATAAATTTATGCCATAAGAAAGAAATTAGCTTTCACACTACACATCATAAATTGAACATATACAACGTACAATCAAATAATACAATTACTTCAGCAACAATTGTTCAACGACACATTGACCAGTTTATGCAGAAATCTCGACCTTGAGCAATATACTATCACGTGTATATGTCGCAGGACGAACATCGGTATAAGTGCGTGATGTCACTTCCGTTGGAAAATATTTGCTGAGCTTCAGGATGAATAATTAAATAATTATTTAAATTCATACTCGTCTTTCGCTTCATAAATTTTCATGAGCTGCAATGCAGAGTGTAATTTAATGTCTTCAAAAACAAATCGTTTGTACTGATAAATTTATGTTATCAACTATTTCTCTAAAATGTAAAAAAACTAAGGCTATGTAGTGTTTTATAAAATAGAATTATATCAATTACTGTGGTCGTTTACAATTATTATTTAAAATGCTCATCAATATTCAATGAAAAAAATTTAATAAATTTACATTTTAACATTTTGAAAGAAAATAATATAGTTCTATCCTTCAAAAGTTCTTAAATTTTCAATATTTATGCATGAATGTTTCATCTTTGAACATATTCATTGCACATATTCAACCCAAGAACTACAAGCTCCTTATAAAAAAATTTGATTAGCTATGAATGTCAAAATTAACGAGCTAATTTGAGATAATCAGTTTTTAATTCAACAAAATATACATTATGAATTTAACTTTACAATAAAATTTATACATAAACCCAATATGGATACTGTTCTTATGCATTCTAGATTTGAAGAAAATTTTGATTTTCTTTATTTAAATTATTTATGAAAATAATTAAAATATTATAGATTTTTAAGGAATGGATTGATTTTTTTTTTTGAAAAGTTAATACAAAAAAATCAAAATGATATGCAGTAAAATTAAATATGTTACAAATTCATAATATTGAATTTGCACTATATCATAAATAATCCAGCCAATTTGTATATAAAGCTAGTTACTTTAGGCAATTAATAAAATAGTAAAAAAAATTTTATCTGCAAAAAGAAACTTAGCTCGCAAGTAAAAGAATAAACAGAATTTTTAAAATAATTCTCTATAGATTTAAATATATGTATATATTTTTAAATTTTGAAAAGTTGTGAATTTTTAAAAAGCTTATATGAATTTTAATACCTTCAACAAATTGACTATTTATTAATAAATGAAGTTTATCTCATAATTTCAATAAAATAAAAATATTCGCACAAACAAACTAAAGTTTACTATATTTTCAAAAATATAATTAAAATATAAATATGATAAGGGATCATAAATACCATTGCACACATCAATCGTATATGTTGCTCAAAACAAATTTTTTATCTTCAGATCCTTAGTATATATATTTTTTTACTTTGAAAAGTAATATACAATCATTTAATAAATTTTCCCTAGTCCCCCTTAAAATTACTGAACAAGACACTTTATATACTATCACTTTAACTTCTTTTCATAAATTTTGTAAAAGAAAATTCATTTGTTCTTTTAAAGATAAAAATAAATCCTGTAAGATTAATCTTCGAAACATAACATGATGCCTTATACTACAGAGTAAGATGCTAGTAGAGTAACAAGTTTAATAAGTTTTTGTAATAAATGAGTGTATTCATTAAAAAATTTATTAGCCCTAAAGCCATATCAAAAATATAATTTTTTCTAACAAAGCAGAACAAAAATAAAAGAATGTATTTGCTCACAATTAATTAATCAATACATTTTAAGCGAACAATTGCACAATATATTTGATTTTTGATGACAAATAAGGAGTTTGATACAGTTTTTGATATTAAACCAAAATCTATAGAAGATATTTTATTCTTTATTGCATAGTTTTATTTGGAAGTCGCATGTAATAAACAGTCCAATTTACAGTATAATGTAGTGTGTTGCAGATTATCAGAAATTTAATTCTTCAGACAAATTATAATCCATCTATTTTGATAACATGCAACTAGTATAATTTTAGAGACACTACAATATATTTGCAAATGTTATAAAGTACGAGCAAATAAATTAGCCTAACATAGAATATTTTCTTATTGTTCATGTCACACTAATGAATGGATGATTAAGTTAATTTGCTTAAATCATCAAAATAATAGTTAAGTATTATAGAATAAAACATAATGGAATCAATTTATTCTCAAAATTTAACTTTTCTATCTAAACAGTTTATCTTAATCGACATTAAACAATTTTTGCTTTGCATAAAAAATTCTATAAGAAAAATTTGAAAAGGGTAACAAAACTGTTTACATAACAATTTTTAACAAAGCAATATATTTAAAATAGTATAAAATAAGTTATATTGCAGAAAACAGTTTTCATTTATTAAATCCAGATATCAGGTAATTATTGATATCAGATTACTTTTCAAAAGATTTTTTTTAACAACACATAATAAAATGTATATACTTTAGAGATAATTTGTTTTTGTAGAGGATTGTTAAAATATAAGCTCATAAAAAATCAATTAATCTTAGCTTTTGTTTTCAATTAATATGTTTTTGATCTTTTAAGTCAAACAAAAAATTAGAAATATGAGGCAATTTATAAAACAAAATAGAATTTAGTCATTAACATGGATAATTTATTGAGTTCCCCAACTATTGATTCATTAACTTTTTTTTCTCCAACTTACAATAAAATGGATGGCTTTGATTCAAATATAGCATCAAATTTACTGCAAAACACTTCCAAATAATCAACAACAACAAAAAATAATGTATTACTTTTCTTTAAAACAAATATCAATGGTATTAAAGAAATAATTTGCTTGGTTATGTTAACAGCCTTTAAACATTACATTTTAAAAACTTTACACTTAAATTCATACTGTAAAACAAATAAGTTGGAATAATTATATTCAGTCCATTTCTGTTGAAACGAAATTATGCTGTAAAAATAAACTAATATTAATCGAAATCTGAAAACCAAACAACATTTGACATTAATTTAGATAAAATATAAGTATAATAGGTGCGTAAATATAATACGTTTCATGATCGGGGGGAAAATGTCATAGTAATAGATAATAGTTTTCAATAAAAATGATGAATAATTAATTTGTTTAATCAAAATTATACAAAAAAATTCAATTTTATTAATGAAATGGAAAACTATTTTAGCAGAATACATTTTTCTCGCTAATTTATGCAAATCTTTTTAATCAAATTAATTATCTGCAAAGAAACCAATAAATAATTTTCTGTAAAAAAATAATTATAAAACCCACCACATAGAACAATGCAAATAAATGTAATTAAAATAAATAACAATAATGAATTTTTCTTACCTGTCACCTGTACATGTGTAGGACTCCACATATTTACCGATCACTTACTGTAAAATTCCTATGCATCAAACGACTAGCACAAATGATTCAACGTTATTGCACTATATACTCTAAATCTCAAGAATGACATAATATCCTTTCGTTTCTATCATGCAGTCATTTTAACCACACATTAGAAGTGCAAGAAAGTTATAACAACAGTTACGACTAGAATGAAGAAGAACCAAACTGACTGAACCAAACACAGAAATAAACACAGCTGGACTAAACATTGAATGGATGTTGCCAGTTTCTACAGCCTAATTGTCAAAAGAAAGGGGGGGAGCAGTGCTCTCTAAATTAATTTTTTAAGGCGTACAGATGCAAGAAAAAACTCTTTTACAATTGCATTATAAATGTGTTGTAAAATATAAATTACTTTTGTAAGGATTTGTTCTGAAATTTCATACTTTCGTAAACTAGTCGTAACCGTATCTGGATGGTTGCCATGGTTTCTATGTTGGTTTCTTAAAAAAATCTTCGACGCTTGGAAATCAGCCGCATTGTTATTAATGTTGTCTCAAGAAACTCGGGAGAGTGGTAAGGTTTTTTATAAGCATACAACTAATTATTTTAAATGTTATTTAAAATCATTAATTTTTTTTAATTAAAAGTAAGAATTTTTGTTTTGTTGTTCTTTTAAAAGTAAATGTTTTTGGGAAATATTTTTTAAAATTTTAAATTTTTTAATTAAAATGTCGTTTTGTTTAAATACTGCATGCTGTGTTTATGTAAATTAAAATATCATCTTTGCTCTAAAAATGATTAAATGCTGTGTTTTTCAATTCATGAAATTAATGTTAAAAAAGACACAAATTTAAAAGTAGTACTAAAAAATGTTCAAATAGATTTATCTTTTTTAAATAATATATCCATGTAAAAAAATGGTGAAATCCTATTTTAGCCCACCTCTGGCGACTTTTTCAAAATCTTGCCAATTTTTCAAAATAACGCCAAATTGAAAGTATTTGAAAGTAATCGAAAGTACCAATAAGATTAAATAGTTTGCTAACGGAGTTTAAATCAACCAATGAGGTTCCGTAGGGTTGCCGCATTTCTCTTAAATGTTGTCAGGGTGGCCATTTTAAAATCATTATCGCTGATAATTTGGCGAGTTTTTAAATTGGCGTCAGAGGTGGGCTAAAATAGAATCGACCCAAAAAAATATTAAAATTAATGTGTAAGAATTTTTTTATCATTCATTTCATTAAGATACTTCTTTTTAAAAATTGACTTGGCCAAAAAGCTCGTTAATGTTAAAAAAAAAAAAAAAAATGCTGAAATTTTATTTAAATTTTTATCAAAAATTACTATTTTCATAAGTTAAGGTTTTTAAATATTGAAATATAGTTCGAAACATTTTCTTCCAGATAAGTTTACAAGTATGCCTTCATCGAATCAAAGTGATATAAACGAAGAAAGGTATCCAAGGTAAACTTCTGATTGATTCTTGCCTTTATAGCTAAAACTAGCTCTGAAATTTAGTTCTTTTATTATTTTCATACATAATTCTAAAAACGAAGTTCAATTCCCAATATAAAATTATTAAGCTTCATGAAAAATTAATAGGTTTCATACTTGTTTACAAATAAAAAATAATATTTTTTCGCAATAATAGAACTTTAATCTACCTAACCTGATTAACAAGCAAAATAAACTATTAATCGCCTAATCCATGTGTCTGTTCAGATTCAGCTATGTTTAACCTTTTTCTTTGTTGAACCGATTTGATATACTATTTAAACTGATGTACTGGTATGGTGATGCAGCACTAACCTATTTTGAAGCCTCCTCTAACAAAAAGATCCCACCTGCTCAACCCTGGTACTTTGGTAAGAGTCACGGTTGGTGTTACCGTTTGGATATTTCTTGAAAACAAAAAACATCTCTCTTTTGTTTTTTGAGTGAACACACAAAATCCCTCACCTTCCATCAAGGACGGAGGATCTTTGATGAATGTTCATGATGCAAGGCAGATCAAGCCTCCCCCAAACTTATTCTTAAATGTTTACATTTTGCTATTACTGAGATTTTAAGGGATCCGCTATTGTTTTTGGACCTTTTAGATATATTTGGTTTCATGGAGTGGTTTCTAGGATTAGAAACAGCAACTATTTCAACCAGTTTCTTCACTGCAACCGTCTAGAAGTTTAAAAAAAAGTTCTTTTCCATTACACTGGCACAAATATCGCCAAACTAACTTTTGGCAACAGCACACAATCGCATTTTGGTGTAGGTGACAAAATGACCTCGACTTTCTTTTAAAATGTAGCGGCAAGGTTATCGCCGGCGATATTCCGTTTGGCGTGGGTTGCATCATTATTGGCGACTTTTCACCTGCGCAGGTATAACGGAAAAGTACCTAAAAAATACTAATATTAAATTACATTTGGTCGAAGCAATCGAAAGTCATAAATTTTGTGCCTTTCAATTCAAATAAATAATTTTTGCGCTCTAATATATCTTAGGAAAAAATCTCTGTTCTAGAAAGTTGATTCTGCTTTAGAAAGATATATTTCTGCTGCTGTTATCATATGTAAAGATCATCCAGAAATTCATTATTTGTCTTCTGTCTAGTTCAGCTTTTACGAGGAGAAATGGAAGTTATGATCTACTCCAGGGAAATCGTTGGGCGCAATAAAATTTATCATTACCAGTCGATATCAAAACACAAACATGCATAAAAAAGGAAAAGGGAAAACATTAAAATGTTATTCATTTTCTCAATTAGCACAAAATATTCTATAATAGGTTCCAAATGTTAGCAGTGGTATATCGAGGATAAGTGCCGGTTACGTAGTTTTTTTTTTCACTCCATGTTGTCATCATAAATGAATTTGCAAATACAAGTGATTCCCAAAGTATGATATAATTTTATTTCTTTCTTATAAATTTTACTGTATATGCTACAGGTAACTTATTTCTGTGATTATTCTGCTCTCTAAGACTTATAGAAGAGGCGTTCTCATCGCCCCCCCCCCATCAATACGTCATTTAGATAGTACACATAATTCAAACGACAAAGCAATGCTGCCAGAATTATACACAATAAATTTGTGCTGAAAACGAAAAGTATACATATTCATGTAAAATTATAAACGGTTGTAAATATTTGCTATTTTAATGCAGGCAATGATTGTCGTCTATCTGCATTAAAAGAAAGATATATCAATCACAGAATTTCATCTGTGATACGTGATGATTTTGTTGAATTGTTGAGGGCTTTGTTAAAATACGATATACATAGAGATTCTAAAGTTGAAATTGTATCATCATAACTGCCAGCTGAATTTCAATATCGTCATGAATATTCGTTGTTCCAAGATAAGCACTGAAACATACCCACAATAAAATCGAATTTCAAAGAGCTACTGGAAGGGTAGGCATAATTATCATAGTAAGTGCGCAATATAAAGACGTAATTGTATATTAAAGACGTTAATCTTCATTCCAGTACTGAAATGACTGGATAGATAAATTTCATGTCATAGATTTGTTAGTAAATTGCTGATATTTCCCAATATGTTAGTGTTTGTGGTGACATCTTAATAAGCCAGTACCTACCACTAAACATCGGTGGCCATTTTTGTATAATGGATAAGTTACTGGCTTACAAACCCGAACATCGCAGGTTCGATCCTTGGCGGAATTCAACATATGTATTGGCACAATTCCGCCAGCACTTACGCCAAATTGGTGACCCGGACGTGATGAATTTTCAACAGCTTTCTTGGCGCCATCTCTCCATCACCAACGCAAAGCCGTCAGACTCACTTGACGCAGCAGCAACGCTCATATACTAGCCATAACGCCTGGCGCAATAAAATCGTTCATCTCTCAACCGAACAAACTGGTAGGGGAGTATAGTGGTGACATCTTAATAAGCCAGTACCTACCACTAAACATCGGTGGCCATTTTTGTATAGTGGATAAGTTACTGGCTTACAAATCCAAAGGTCCCAGGTTCGGTCCTTGGCGGAATTCAACATACGTATTGGCACAATTCCGCCAACACTCTCGCCAAAGTGTTCATTGTCCAATTACTTGTTGCCTAGAATATGGTATAGGAATCATTTAACCGTTCTTTCTTTCAAACACAAAGAATATTTGAATTTTTTTTCTGATGTTAAACCTAATTCTTTTAACATACCTTTTATAATATTATTATATGCTTACTACATATAAATCGAAAATCTTGTCTCTAAAAACAGGTTTAGCTTCTTTGTTTTACATTATGAAGTTTACTTCTGTTTCGCGATTGATCGCAATGTTATCATTTATCTAAGCTGTTCAGCATTTTAGTACTGCACATTAACTAATGTTTACCCATTGATCGCCGAAGATTGCTTGCTGATAAGTACATCTGTGAATTTAATTATATGACAGTTCTCTAATTCTACGGCTAGTTCTAAAGTTTGTCACTGAAATGCAGTTTAAACGTAAATACTAGTTTTCTTTAAATCTATCTAATACTATAATACGAGAAATGGTTGCCAAGTCGAAAATCGCCCCAGAATTAATAAACTCCGGTAAACTTGGGGATCTGGGGTTTTTGGCCACGAGGAATCGATTGGCGCCGGTTTTGAAGCGCTACGGTCGAGCAGTTCGGAGTTACAGATAGGATATTTTCAAACTTTATTAGTTCGCCATAATGGCTACTTAAATTTTCAAGCGGTAACGTGCTGCCATCTATAGCCAATATGGCTAACTAATAAAGTTTTATGTTTATGCTGTTATAGGTTTATAATATGTTTCTTATGTATGTATATATATATATTTGGTTTTTCTAAATAAATTTGTCAGAAATATTGGACTTCAACACACTTCAATCTTTACCTTTACTTTACCTCTGTACAGAATAGTTCCCTTCCCAAACTCTAACTTTGTTTAGAATAGCTTACAATGGTGCACTTTAACCGGTTATCTTTTCACCAATGGTTTCACAAATTTTCTTATGGCATGTATTGTTTTGATAAATCACAATTGAAAATTTAAATCTTCGAGTTAGCTTCGATACCTGTTTTCTCCGAGCGGAGCCTGGTCACCCGCAGGTAATATTTATTTAAAATCAGTTCCATTTCGGGGGCGGGAAGGGGCCTATCTCTGTCCTCTCAGATTTGTATTCAACTACTATTTGTTCTTTTATCAGTTTCCTCATAAAATTCCCAACATTTTGTGATCAGTTAATGAAAATAAATGATCAATGTTTTCTCACAAATATATTATTATTTTCTCTACCTATGATCATGCAAAATAAATAGCAATAAATAAATTTTCAATTTTTTTCCTTAATCTTCATTTTAGTCATTTTTTTTATTTTAGGATAACAAAGAAATTCCTACAGAAGATTTGCAAAGACAACCATTTGTATATCACTCCTCATTTGAATGATACGTTATACCTACACTTCAAAGGTAAGTCTCGTTTAGAATGTCACAAGGTAAACAAAAAAAAAGTTCCATGCAATCTCCCAACTGACTTTTAAAATAAAAACGGAATTAGTGACTTGTCAGATTATTTCATTATATATTTATAACCATTTCAGATTATTTCTTTCCATTCTAAACGTTAATTGCTTTCAGTAACTAAATTCTAGAAGGGCAAAAATTTTAAAATAGAAAGCCTAATTGTCTAAGGGTATATTGAACAGATGCTTTCGTGGCAATAGGATCTTGTAAACAAATTCGTTACAAATAATAACTGCTTATTTTGATTAAAGAAATAATTTACCATTCTAATGTTACTGGATAATTTAAAAATAACAAATACCTCATACATTTTTATTAATGAATTAATGAGATACAGTCACAAACACTTAGATACGATTAACACACAAAATAATTTATAAAAATCCTAATGACGCTCCGTTTTCGACGGCTAGAAGTTGAACATCTGTTTCTATCTATCATTGCTGGAGGGCTATCTTTCTATTCGTTATACTAGAAAATTACACAGCCTGCTAACTCCGTTCACTAGTACCTAAGAACTACACAGTAATTTCTTTCTGGCAGCAAAGTCATCCCAACTTGAGAATGATTCTTCAATACTTTCATTTCTTTAATATTTCATTTTAGAATTATAATCAGCTTGAATCAATTGATTCGTATTATCCAACTAAAAAAAAAGGCGCAGTATGAAATTTTCGGTGGAAATAATATACAAATTATTCTAAAATATAAACTGACGCCAAATGATGATTAACAAATTCCACCTGATTTTGAGCTCGCATAAGAGTTTTATATCGGGAATTTTTTAATTTACAAAAGAAGCTAAAGATGTGATGTCAAATAAAAGAATAAATTAATAATGATACTGATTACAATGACTTATTTCGTTAGATCTTAAATAATCTTTCCTTTGATAAGACGCTTTAAAATTACTCGGTCACCATTTAGATATGCATTTCTGCGAGCAATAAGAATTATACTAAAAACAAATTTAAATTTGTCCAAACTGCATGAACTGTAATGTTAATTTTTCATCAATTATTTAGAATTAAATCCTCAATTTGCAACGTTAAAATGTTCTAGTAACTGACAGAGATGTATGTAAACGTTAGAGATTAAAAATATATAATTCTAATATGTTTAAAAATCAAAATTGATTTTACTTCCATTTCCGCGTTATGATAAAATGTATTTCATCAAAACTGGTTGGTATATTATTAGTAACCTTGTGATACTCGCCAAAGCATTAATACGATTTATTTAGTCATGCCAATCAGCTTTGATGAAAACATCTTCTCTGAAACAGATGCTATATTATTTTAAAATTATGCTGGGTTTAAACTGGGCCAACTATAAGAGGCAAATGAGATAATTTATGTTCTGCACAGTTTCATTAGATATCTTCAGGCATTCCGTGTTTCTCGGAAAATTGCCATTTTAGAGTAGCTGAATTTTTTTCATTTTTCACAAAACATCGTATTAAAACGATAAATATTTGTACAAAGAAACTTGATAAAATAAAAAAAATAGGTCAACATATTTAAATTTAGAAAACTATAGAAAAAAATGGCAAATAAAATGTTTAAAGAAAAACTCAACTCTCTTATAAAAAGAATAAAAAAACAAAAAAAAAATGTCAGAATTAATCTATGATAAGTAATCAGTTTTATTTATTTATTTATTTTTTTTTTTACTCTGAAAAAAAAACCCCGCCAAATTCTCCAAACGCATAAACAACAAGAAAAAAAAAATACAATACAGTTGTATTGGGGATAATTACTTGCCATCGACTGAACATTCTTTTTTAGCTTTTTCTATGCATACACAACCTACATACAACAGGTCTAGTGTATGCCTAGAATTATATTTAAGCCGCAATGATAGAGCTTTCTTAGTGCGTAAATCTACTTCAGAGTAAAGTTAAATGGCGAAGTTCTTGTAATTCGGAAATTTATTTCTGAAAGCTAAAACATACAAATATTTATTTCGCTCAATCCGAATACATCTGCTCACGAATGATTTATTCTCCAATATTTTCATTTACGTCAAAATCTATTTTTGAATTATAATTGAAGCTGCTCGATTTGAACTCCTTTCTTCATATAATTCAACTCCAAAAAAAATGTATAAAAAAATGTGTCTGTACCAGATTTTTATCCGAAATAGCATGTAAATAATTTGTAAATGTAAATGATGATTAAAAAATTATTTTAATATCTCATTTTCGAATTATAAATGAAATTACTTGATTTGAACTCATTACAAAGTATGAACCAACTAAAAAAAATGGTGTTATATTTGATTTTCTGCCCAACCGGATGGTGAGTAATTCGAAAAAGCAAGCTGTAGCCAAATGGTGATTAACAAAGAATACGACATTAATACTAAAATATGTTTTATAATTTATAATAGTGATGAACTTTATTTTTAAAGGACCTCGCGCTAAACATTTTCTCAAAAATCTTTCATCGTCTAGTCATATTATTATTAAAAAAATTATCATTTAAAGCAGTAGTCTTTGTTAAGAAAGTGATTTTTATACATTTGTTGTTCTTTGTGTTTGTTGTTTGCTTCTGATTAAAATTATCTATACTTATTAAAGCTTAATGTGTGTATGTGTGTATGGTGGAATGTGCATCGGGAATTGCCCCTCGAAGATATTTTTTCGAATTTTTACTTAGAATTTAAATTAATTAAAAATTAAGCAAAATTTTGACGTTTTTCCACCATAACTTCTGAAAATATTATCGCATAAACATGACTTTTACATCAAATTAGATTTAAAAATTGGCTTTCTAAGGGTATCAGTGTTTTAACATATAACTTAAGGTTCTATTTTCAAAGAAATATTTTAACCATATTTTTCAACAACACATTTCGGACTAAGCATTACAATTTAATCTGCACGGGCCCGAAAAAGGGAAAAAATTAGCTTTTATCAATGTGTTACCATCATATTGATAGGAGTCCAAATTCAAAAAAATCAACTGTTATTGCAAATTAAATCTTTAAAAAATGTAACTTTTCAGCACACTGCTGGATAAAAATAAAATAAATATTAAATTTTAAAATAAAATTTTAATTTATTTATTTTCTAAAAAAATAAATACAAAGTAAATGTTTCTATGATCGTTTGTAATATCTGTATCATTAATTCCATAAATCATCTTTATTTACTGTAAACATGATTGAATTTATGCAGGATACGCATTCAAATCCGGGGCCAATGGCTAGTTTGTTAATTATTAATAATAGGCATACATATTGTTTAGTTCTGTAAACTTGGTTAAGTGCAGTAAATAATTACATTTTATGTAGCTTAAGTTAAACAATGCATTGACGAATAATGAGTTTTTTATAGATCGATAACAATGATATATGAATAATTGAATATAATGATATATAGAAATTGATAATTGATTATAATGATATATAGATTTTTTTCATACTTTGCCCTGTGAGCCATATTTTACAAAATATTTTTACTAATATTTTAAACAAAAGTTATTACATCAATCAATCTTCTAAGTAAATCATTAAAATTGACTGATTTATAAAAATAAAAGAACATTGTTATGAAAACGTGTTCTTTCAGATCTTTTAGTACACCGTCTTAAAGAAAATATCAATTTCAGGCCAATCAATGCCCAGATTTACTGCAAGGCTAATAATCAAATGAATATGGGTTGCCACTATAAATGAATGGCATGTGTGTGTGTTAGGGCATTACACACCAGACCATATGATTTAGAGCTACCGCACTGGGCTTTTACATATTTACTTTGGAGGATTAAAAGTATACCTAGACGAATTTTTTTTTTGAAACTTTAATTAATTGAAAATTAAACTAACATTTGGAATGTTTCTGCGGTAATTTCCGAAAATATTACAGCATCAAACTGAATTTTTAAATCCTCTTAAAATGATTTTTTTTCATTGATAATCATATTTTAATCTATAAATTAAGTTTATATTGTCAATGAATTTTCAAAAATACTATAACTATACTTTTCAACAATTGATTTCTTACAAAATGAAAGTAGAATTTAACCTGCAAAAGCACGTTAAGAGTGTGCCAGTGCTTTGCCATCACTTTGAAAAAAAAACTCAAACGGAATGGTTAAATTAACCCTTACTGCAAATTAAACCGAAGAAAGTGTGATGTTCAGTGCGTGTTGAAATGATAGCGAAATGTTATGGAATAAATATCAGATATGATAGTTTCCACATAATTCCACAACAGCTAATTGCAAATCAGAGAGATATATAGTACATTGAACAAATAATCGTTGGGCTTCAATACTAATACGAATTAGTGACTATCGAAATTTGAAGTTTAAGTGTATTTGACTTATAAGT
>JAPMOQ010065351.1:0-10049 GCA_026543055.1 Argiope trifasciata | reverse complement strand
TTTCTTCACTTTTGGTGTCTAACTTTGAGCTCTCTCTCCTTTTTTTTCCTTTTTGTGACATAAAAAACGGACACAAGGTCTTCTCTTAAACTCAAGGTTGACATATTTGAAACTAAGATACAAATAAGATTGTCATGTTTAAAACAAAGATACAGAAATATAGTTCATATGTAAATGAAAAAAAAAATAGTGCATAGTACAAAATTTGAAAGAAGTGATAACAATTGCGTGTCATTTTTATTAAAATGTATTTCGAACCATATTTCTTAGAATACTGAATCATCAATGCGCAATTACGGTTTGCTGTTTTCAGATATTTTCAAACTGTTCGTGGAACTCAGAAAATCAATATAAATTTTAGTTATAGATCCAATTCAAATTACATAGCCGGGAAAATCCAACACGAAAATTGTATCAGTCTTTGACTAGACAATGGTTTTTAACGTGAAAGAAAAAATAATAATAATGAGATTGATTTATTCGGGTTAGATCTTTCACTCAGAATGCAATGGTCTATCTCTATGGATTCTAGAAAAAGAAAACATTAGTTATTGCAGTCGAGTCATGTTTGATCTCCACGTCTATGACAACTGAAGATAATCGAATTCAGACTCTATGAATATTATAAAAACATTTATATTTTTACTAGCCATCTTTGACGACAAACTTGATCGCTCAAACTTCGCCCTGATTTTTCTGGCATCAAAGTGAGCGAAAATTAATGAGGAATGGTAATTCTTATATATTTATTAATATTTCGACTTGATATTTAATAAAATAGAAACAAATAAATTGTAGAGTTAATCTAAGACATTGTAACTGGAGTAAATTAAAATAGGCACATTGGGATTATCCCGTCGACCTGTCAACTCTCGGAAAAAAGCGCCAATACTGGTGAAATGTGCCAATCCTTTAGTACCATCATAAGGAAAAGCAATACGGTTATTGAGGTTATTGGCCCAAAGCTAGCTTTTGGCGATAAAATCGGGTTGGCGAATATTTTCGACGGGATAATCCGAAAGTAACTTAAAATGTGTATATGAATATGATAACCGTTAAAGTATATAATTCTGTTATTTCAAAAAATAATTTATCTTGATTTATCATGGAGTCAGAACTCGAATCTGAAACTGTCCGGTTCCCACGACGAGATCTTACTATCAGGTCAATGCAGCCCATAGAGATTATCAAAGAATTTGATGGGGGTATAGGATTAACAAAGGAAGAATAAGCAACAGCAACAAAATTGGCTGTTATAATTTCAATTTTAAAAATTCTTGTTTGTAACAGAATGAATTCGGAGACAGAAGAGCAGCTTGGTGAAGCTGTTGTCTTGCTTGTACAAGTGGGTAAATTTCCGGAAATAAAATATTTTGTGATTAAATTTTTAATTGCAGGAAACATATTTGAGAAAGAATCGGTGTTTGTATAAAAAAATATAAGTAATTGCACTGAAATTTGATGTAAAAGGTTCATTTCCTAATACGATTTATACTATATTGAATATTCACAGGCTATCAATACTTCAGGTGGTATTTGAAGATTTTAAAATTGATCATCAACCTGTATGCACATAAATGGTTTTATACGAGAAATGCGTAATTGATATTTCAAGAAATAGAATAAGGGTTTAGTTTTTCTAGTTATGTAATAAATATTTAATTTTAAAAATACGTTTTATCTAATTTATGATAATTAGATAGGATCATAATAATATTCACAGCTTAAAGACCCATTCCATGTAAATGACATCTTCCTGTGAGATTATACAAAAAATAAGAAGTAGAATGTCTCTGTTTTAAACCTTTTATTAGGCCAAAGTTATACTTTGTTTCAAGCTAATAAAGTGCATTCTGCGCAACGCTTTTCAGTGAATGAATATATTTTATATCACTCATTAAAAATGCAATTATCCGAATTGATCACGATCGTTATTATTTCGGAAAAACAAAAGCTCGGTTAGTAAAAATTAGATTCTAAATCAAGTTTTTTTTTCTTTTAACAAGGTGCTCTGAAATTTTTTATATGAAATTATAAAAATATGTCCCATTAGTAGTATTGTATATTTGTATTTCAATAAGATGTTTGCTTGTTTTTAAAATTCACGAATGTTATTTTTTTAGGTTTAATTTACATTTCATCAATGATCCTTTAAGGAAATATTATTCTCTCTTGTTTACCAAAGAGAAATTTTTCGTTACAATGCCAAACTTGAAGCATGCTTTTAAAAAAAATCCCCGACTTTATTTTTTTTAATTAGAAAAGTATTTCGACTTTGTGCCAGTTTGGTTAATAGAGATACTGGCAATCAAAGTGTCACTATGTTTCATTTATTTTCAAAACGCATATTTTGCATTACTACAAATGCTAAAAAAAGAATAAAAGTTGTTGGATATTGACGCAGAATTTGTTCATATTACTAAGAAAGTACTTAAAAATCGAAATATGTTTACATTTTTTCCCTCCAAATAACATGTAATATAAAACACCACCTCCCATTAGATGAGCTTGCGTAAGTATTCGCATTCTGAAAATCGACTCCAATGCCAAACTTGACTCTCTTTTTTAGAATATCTGACTTTATTTTTTTTAATCAAGAGCACATTTCTAATAATACTCGATTAATAGAAGTAAGGACAATCTGAGTGCAACTATGTTTAATTTATTCTCAAAATACATGTACTGCATTAACACAGAATTTGTTCATATTACTAAAAAGTGCTTAACATCACCGTCTTACTTTCATTTTCCCTCTCAAATGATAATGACGTCATGTCCGTGTTTACACGAAAAAGGGATGCAGTCACTTCTGAAGGTAAATGAGTGAAACTGAGCAGCCGAAGGCAGAAATCTGACTTCTAGCTCAAACGGAAGATGATACACGCATTCCCTTGCACAGCCCCTTTTTAAGGGGGAGGGGAGCTCATTCAGTCACATCTCACAGATAAAATACAAGGGAAGAATAACCATGCCGAACCAGGACTTCGAACCCGGGAGTTCGGTTCCTGTATCGGAAGCCCAGATCACAGGAAACACGTGCTACCCCTAAGCCAGGAGCCAGCTTTTCCCCCAATAATTTACATTATAGAATACCGCTTCTCATTAGTTGACATTAGATATGTCTTCGCTTTCTTAAAATCACCTCTAATGTTAAACTTGACCCCTTCTTTAAAAAAAATCGGATTTATTTTTTTAAAAAATGGTACATATATTTCGACTTTCTATTGTCGGTTCGGTTAATTGAAAGAAGGCAATCAAAATGCAACTATGTTTCATTCATTTTCAAAAACACATGTTCTGCATCACTTCAAATGTTAAAAAAGAATAAAAAACGTGTGATGAAATAAGTTATCAATCAATATTAGTTAATGCATATTTGCATGCTCACAATTTCTGGCAATATGCTGCATAAATTATTATTCATTTGTGTATTAAAAATATTAACAATACTTCTGCATAAATTTTCGTTATCAAAAAGTTTAAGAAATACGAAAGACTTAAATAAAAAAATAAGCAATCAATTTTAATTAGGCCTAAATTTCATTACAATATATATCCAAAACTGTAAGAAAAAAAGAAAAACTTTCTTACCTGTCTTCCCTGCCAAAAGGTATGTTGATGGTTCAAGAAGTAATACAAAACTCTCTACCCGCGTTTTACAGAAACAGGTGTGGCTTAAAACTCTGGCGCATGCGTCGAAACATTTCGAGTAACGATCATAAGTCCGAGCAGCACAAGCCCTGGTACAAAAAAGAAATTGCCTTTCAAATTAGTTATTTCCCCTTATACCTTTTTTGCTCTCAAGGGAAAAGCAGCAAATTCATTGTTACGGTCAAGGTTCTGTAAGTGCACGCCCTTTTACAATCAGCGTGCGCCAGATATTCGATTTTTCAGAAAAATGGGCAAGAAATCTCAGCTACGGAATGCGTCTGGCTTTTACAGTAATGTTTTCAGAGTTTCGTGTGAGGATAAAGACGGATCGATCCTGCTTGAAAAATCAATATAACAGAACAATTGACATCCTTTTTTTCATGATTAATGATGGCAAAGAGATAGTACAATCGTATTTTCCCTTTTACAAAGAAGCGAAATTTGAATATAATCCGCAGAGATTCATGTATTGCAATCTTGCAGTGCTGTAACGGTTATTCCCTTAAGTTTGAGTCTCGGGGCACTTACATATTTCTCTTGTTCCTTTCCACCTTTCTCTTCTCTTGCACACATTCTCTCTATAGCAAAGGTTTCCACCCTTTTTTGAACTGGTACCCCCTTTTCTAGGGAATATTTCATTACCGCCCCCTTCTCACTCCAGATCAATAAAAGAGCACATAATGCATGGGAAAAACGAGAATTGAATTTTAAAAAATTACTAATAGATAGAATATTGTTGGAATTGAAATGCGACTGAATTTTTTCTTTATTTAAAAAAGAGGAATAAAAGTTTTAGCTTGGCTGCAACAAGGACAAGCTTATCTGTTACAGACAAGAGTTTTGATTATTCAAAGTAATTTACATTAAATGATTGCTTTTTAAATAAATAAATTGACAGTTTCAGCGAACAATCAAAACACATAATTATATTAAAAAGTATTTTTATTAAAATTTAAAGACATCAAATTTCTAATTTAACTAATGAGAAGGCTGAATTTGATGCATTTTAGGGAGCTTGTTAATATGTGGCTCAATTTTACTTAAAAACAATAGTAAGTCGCGGCGTTCAGTAACATGGAGCCGATTTCTCTTTTTCGTTACCAATATTGCTACAGCACTAAATCCACGTTCTACTAAATATGAAGATAGGAATGCTATCAGAAGTCGTCGAACAATTTGCCATAATCCTAAATACTGTTGTGAAATCAACTTCTTCAACCAAATTTCTTGGTAGCCATTCTTGAATTTAATTTTTAATTCCTCATTTGTCGTCAGTTCTATCAGTTCTTCTTCTAACTTAGATTATCCTGCTGTGTTGACATTGGAAAAACGATCCAAAACCCAATCTGATATTTCCATGTTTAAAATGTCCTGGAATCACTCCTTGACATCATTGTAGACTATAATTGATTAATCTTCTCAAGCCCCTCAGTGCCATATCAACGCCCCCTAATTTTCTCTGGTTCTTTTACCGCCCCTTGAAAACCTCAAATGCCCACAAGGGGGCGTCATCGCTCAAGTTGGGAACCTAGCTCTTTAGAGGGGATATTTGCTTGATATATCATATTACTAGTCCATCCCTACCACTTTTTTGTAACACCCAGACTTTTATTTTTCTTGATACTTGTTGATATTTACGGTACCAGATTTATTTGCCAACTTTCAGCCTACGTCAAACTTTATTTTACATTAGATGCCAAGATTTCGCCAATATAAATGCGTTATAATTTCACTGACTGAAGTTTAAGGTAAAAACTTTATGTTGGTGATGTTTTAAATTTCTTGGCTTTATCGCTGGGGTCTTAAATATTAATAATCACCTTGTTTCTCTCTATATTTAAACATTCCGCATAATTTCTGTAAATACTGATCGTTTGCATCCTTTAGGGCATTGGTCTCAAATTTGCAGTTCACGTCTACTGCTTTTGCGGTCTAATAAACATGAAGGTAAATTACATAATTTTGAATGAACATTTCGTGACCTAATTTTTTTAAATCTCTACTTGCATAAAATTATTAATATCGAGCCACAATATTTTCCAATGACTTTGTCATGTGACCATCAATATTTCAACAATGGCAATGAATATTTATGTGTTGAGACTTATGGCACTTTACAAGCGCTGACAGTTATCGGTCAGCAATTTAAGCCGAGTGAGTATCTCTTGTTTTTTTCAGAATTACCGACTAGAATCAAGAGTACATCTTAGCTATATCATACGTCATATTCACTTGCACAACCCCTTTTTAAAGGGAGCACATTTTCATATCTCACAAATGGAATACAGAATAAGGACAACCATTCCTGAACCGGAACACTCAGATCATGGGGAAGATGCGCTAGAGGACGCCAGCATGCATTCTATATTCTATATTTCATTCTACATTTCTATATTTCTTCATTTGAGATTCATAGCATAGATTTAGAATCCATACCGAATGATATGCAACTGGAGAATTCAATGCCCAATTTCTTTCAATAAATTTCAGTAAAATCGAGATACACAAATTCTATAAATATTGCCCACCTGGGTTTGAAACTATTACAAAGTTTGGTCTTGAAATTATTTCATTAGTTGAAAGCACTTACCAGAAAGCCTTCAGCATTACTAGAAAGCTATTTCAATTACGAAAGGAATAGAGAATTCTATCAAATCAACGTTTACTGACATTTATCTGGGGGAAATTTTGAAATTAATTATTTCTGACAAGATGGCCCTGAAACGACGAATTCCCAATAAAGTGGATTAGATGGTTGCTTAAAGTCACTAAGTAGAGAGAAAAAATGATTAAAATTTTTATTTTCGCCAAACAAATAAGTTTGTAAAAATTGCAAACTCTGTGAATTATAAACCATATGATAGTATCAACATAGTGATCTTATTGGCTGTTGAGATTTTAATGCGTCTTGTCCATTTTTTTGGCTGATTGTTTATCAGCTTCATTTTTTATGCTTTTATTGGTTGATTATTTATCAGCTTGATTTATTTTATTGGCTGATTATTTATAGCCTTTATTTATATTTTTATACGGGTAGAGGGCGCCACAACTGCTGCATGAAGGTTGAGTTTTTATTTTTATTTTCATCATCTTAAGTCATCAATGTTGCTATTGGCGATAGATAAGATCGAACTCGCAACATTTGGGTTGGTAGCCAGATAACATGACCACCGTAATGTATGGTTTCTATGTCAGATAAATAACCACTCAGAAGGTTGCTTGTTCAAATCACGTCCGGGTCACCAATGTTGCTATTTGGCTATAGCTAGGACCAAACTCGCGATCTTATGATTCGTATCTAGATAACATGACCACAAGACTAAAAGAGATTACTTGGTCTTGAGATGTTATCTGGCTTATAAAGCTTCCACTTTTATGCCATCCGTATTTTAAATGCTAATCCAATGAAAGAAATTTTATATCCAAACCTACCTATGCGTTTTGTAATTGCCTTATTCAGTTGTGCTCGAAAAGCCCGACTAAAATCCTGATAATAGATTTCCTTCAAAGTTTGATTGCAAATTCAAATTTCAGCTGACGAGTTCTAAGCATTTTGAGTCATAATTTTGAACAAACTGATTGATAGGTAGGCAAGAATGAAAAAATTCTCGTTTTCGGACTCATAAAGTTTAAAACTCGGATCTCGAGCTCAATTACAGCTCTTACTCTGTACTTCGTAAATGAGAAAGTAAAAATATTTCAAAGGAGATTTGGCGGTGGTGTTGGCGGAATTGTACCAATGTAATGGTTGAATTCCGCCAAGGATAGAACTTCCGATTTGTAGCCGAGTAACTTATCCGTAATTCAAAAGTAACCACTGGTGTTTAGTGGCAGTTACTGGCTTATTAAGATGTCACCACAAAACTCCCCTACCAGTGAGTCTGTGGAGAGACGAATGATTTTATTGCGCCAAGCGTTATGGCTTGAATATGAGAGTTGCTGCTGCGTCAAGCGAGTCTGACGACTTTGCGTTGCTGATGGAGTGAGTTGTTGTTTGTTGTTGCGTCAAATAAGTCTGACGACTTTGTGTTGCTGCATCAAGGAAGTCTGGTGACATTTGCTTTGTTTGCTTTTGCTGCGGGTAGATGGCACCACTACAGCTGTTTGAAAATTCATTACGTCCGAGGTCACCAATTTGGCGGTGGTGTTGGCAGAAGTGTAGGTTGAATTCCGCCAAGGATCGAAGTCGCGATCTTCCGATTTGTAGCCGAGTAACTTATCCACTATACAAAAGTGACCACTGGTGTTTAGTGGCAGTTACTGGCTTATTAAGATGTCACCACAGAGAAAAAAATAGCATTATTCTCCCATCAATATTCTCATGCATGTAGACAATATGGCTTCATCTTTTTAGTCCTCTTTATAATAGTTAGCCTTATGAAAGATGACACCCACTAAACGTTAGTGAATAAAGTGCTGGGAGAAATTCAGCAAATACACAATTTGAACCCACTCCCTTCATCTTAACAGATTTCTGCAATTTGTGATTCAATATATACTGTTTTATATTTCATAATATAATCAAGAAAGTCGATAGTAGAAAAACTTTAAAAAATTTGTTAATTATCTTTTATTATTGGTTATGAATCAAATACAAAAAATACCCTCCAGCCAGAGTGATCAAAAGAGTAATGAAAATCTATACTAATATTATAAATGTGAAAGTTTGAATGGAAGAACGGATATTTGTTACTCAATCACTCCAAAACGGCTGAACAGAATTGGATGAACTTTAGCACAAAGATAGTTTATAATCAGGAATAGAACATAGGCTACTTTTTATTCCGGTTCATTGAGTGGTTAATTTTTTATTCATTATAAAACTAACTTTCACGCCAAAACGCTGAGGCCAAATCCCGCCAAAGATAAGTAAGGCTCCAAGTTTTTTTCCCCAACAGAGTTGAGGTTACGTTTAGGAGAATTTCGGCCAATTATTTCAAAACGACTCTATTTATTTTCTTTGTGTTTGATGTATTTAAAATCAAATGTTGTTAATTAATCGATTTTTTTGGAATTCATTCTGAAATACTTTTAAATTAAAAGAGAACAGAATAAAGGAAATAAAAAAGTTCTTTTCTCCATTGTGTTACCCAACTGGCGCAGGAAAGTAAGAAATGTGCGTTACGCCAACTGGCGATGAAAGATAGCGCGTGATTGTTGACAACTGTGTTTCCATTTAAATTAAAAGTTTAAAAATTATGTGTATAATATTGTTGTAGCTATCTCAATCTCTATCAATAAATAAAAGGAATTTGACCGCACTTGATTTGCCGGTTTTTTTTATTTTAGGTATGCAATGTAAATAAATTGTTTTTACGTTAGTTGTGTGTGTTTGTTATTAAATTGTATTTATGTTATATACTTTTCGTATATGTTTTTAAATTTATATTTTTTGGGTAAGGTTTAATTTTTTTTTATTTATCGTTATTTGATAGTTTTTCTTACAAAAATTTCTTTAAATTTCTTTTTTGATATCATTCAGACGATTTCTTTAAGAGAAACTATGACATGTGTTTATCATTTCAAGATTGGAGCACTCATTTATGTATTCTTTATATAGGTCACATTCGTAGGGGCTTCAGATTTTTATTCGAAAAATAAAGCAAGCTTTTAATCAAGAAATTCGAAATTGGCTGATTCATTTCTATAGCATTATAAAAATACTCATGCTTATATATATATTTTTAATTCTGATTTTACAATCCTAAATAATTTCTTCTTTCGAAACAAGTATTATTGATTTTTATCATTAGAATAATAGACAAAATATTTTATTCCGTCAAATACACAAGAAAAATTTTAAGAGATGGCAACTATTCCCAAAACTATTTTAAATCATTGGTTATGCTAGAAAAAAAAACCGAAGAAATAAAAGTAGTGGCGCCATCTGTTGAATCTAGTAATGATTAAATTTAATGGACTTTAATTAATGGAATCAACTGCACGTATAATGTATAACTGCACCTTCTGTATAATTATGTAGCTTTGGTAAGTAAATTTGAGAAAGAAATTCAATGTATTTTTTTCATTTGTCAACTATAGTAAATATACTGGCTTGTTATAGTTAACAAATGCAAAAATACAAGCCTTAAGATTCTTCTTCCCCCTTATCATCATATTTGTTTTTAAATTTGAGATTATTATTACTATATTCCACATATGAAAATCATATTCTTTCGATATAAAAGTAGATCAGAGTACCGCATGTTGTAAAGTAAAAGCATGTGATTTAATGCAGTACAGGACTGGGTTTGAAAACATTTGTTCCCGAGACAATAGAGGGTTACTAACGCTATAATTTTAATAATAGATAGAATTTTCGAAAATGCATTAACTGAAGCCAAATGATGAGGATATAATTTCTGCACTATCAGTATATTGTTTTATAACATTATTTC
>JAPMOQ010065350.1:0-10561 GCA_026543055.1 Argiope trifasciata | reverse complement strand
TGTGTGTGTGTGTGTGTGTGTGTGTGTGTGTGTGTGTGTGTGTGTGTAATCTGAGAGTCGAGTAAAAAGTGAATTTAAAGTATCACCAAATTTATAAGAGATGAACTGGGCTATACCGTTTTTAGTTGTACAATGACGTCATGGGACTAGTTTCCATTACAAAGGTTCATATAAATACGTAAGATTGTTAAAAAATCTTGGTTTCAAACCTGAAAATTTGATGGAATCATGGAGATGAAGTTACGTCTAAGCGATTTAAATTTCGAAAGAAGAAGTTCAAGAGCTAATATTAAGACAATAAAATATGTAATAACTTTCAAGAACAAAGAATTTATGGAAAGACGATACCCGTCTTCCACTTATGTTTATATTAAAAAATTTTAGTAAAGATAAAGCAGTCTCAGATATGAGATGGCATTTGCCTTCATTTGAGTCCTTTTTTTTTTTTTTTTTTTTTTTTTTTAATGTTTTAACGCTTTGGAAAAAAAGTTCAATACATTGAAATCGTCTACGGTTTGAATAGTTAACTATCACAATCAATAATTGTATTTTTGTCATTAGTTCACTTAAAATTATTTAAACTAACCGCTTTCTGAAACGAACGCTTTCTGAATTAATAATATTGATTTAATCATGTCTATCAATTTTAAATACATCTTATCTCAACAAAAAGAAATATTTTTTTTAATTGTACAATAAACATGGAGCATTAAGAACTGATCGCCTTTGGCGACTAGTTTGTTCATAGAGATTTTTGACTTTTCGAACTACTAAATGATTAATATGGAATGCACTGAAAACATTTCACCTAGTTATTTAATACGTTTTAAAAATATAAATTCAACAGAATCGATTTATTACAAATTAAAATTGTTACTTTGCTTTTTAAGTTTTGCATTTATCCTGTTAACTTTTATGCGAACAACCGGACAGAACTTGGTTTAAACAGATTTTATATAAAATGTAATAGAAATCTGTAAATTTAGTATAATGAACGTATACTAAAATTCAACTGACCAGTCTAAAGTGTTTTTGGCCATATTTTTCACAGACAGGTAAACGGACATTTCCCGTAAATGTGCCTTTCGAATTCATCGTTGGATGGATTCGGCAAAATCTCGAGTTCTAATATTTTGACAATTTTATACTTATTCTATACTGTGTATAAAAATTCATTAGCTGAGATATGCAATTGAAATGAATGCCGAAAATTCTGATTTTAAATTTTGAAATGCGGGAAACCACTGCAGTAATTTGCTGTAGAAATATGTTCTTAATCTTTTTAATCATTAGGTATCAGAATAACTTTAATCAACAGAATCTTTGTGTCAAATGCTAATAAATAATTCTTTTTTTTATCAAGTAAAACACTTGTCTTTTAATTAAGTTACCTCTTGAGCGGGATAATTAGAAGTTTCGACTTCCGATGCAAGCGAGCGTTTGATGTTCCTTTTATTTGATGAACAACTGATGGTCGTTACATTTTGCTTCTCTTTGTCACAATGTGCTCAGGGCAAACGTACCACTTTTGTCGTCTTTATCTTTGAAACAGAGAATGCTCTTTAATTTTTCGAAGAAAGAGTAGGTAGTCAATAAATCAGAAAATTTATTTATTACTTTATTCAGTGGAAATTATCAATAAGTGGAGGGTATAGTGAAGTGTGTAGTTAAAATCAGTAGTTAAATATACTATTTGATCGTCTTTAAAAAGTAAATATTAAAATAATTTTTGTTGCAATCACAGTTAATAGATTAATATCGTGAGCTTTCAATGAGAAAAGTTTAGAATTTCATAATTTTAGTAAAAATAACTAACTTGAGAAATTATAAGGCAAAAAATGCCTTAATTCCTCTTTTTTTATTGTTGAAAATTAATTTAATCATTTTCCCTCAAAATTCAATGTAATGGACTAAAATAATACAATAATTTTCAGTAAACTCAATGTCAGTGGAAATTAATTTAAGCACTGGTGATATTTCTGTCTCACATATCTTTTAAAGAGAACACACAAAAATAAATATCCACTTTACATTATAATGCTTTTGATTGGTATATTTTGTATAAATTGTATCGTAGAAAAATTGGTCAAAATACTCATCAAGGTAGACAGATGATGAAGAGTTACCAAATTTTGCATGTAATTATTTCTTGGGTAATAAGTTCTATCTATAAAAGGACATCAAAAAATTTTAATTAAAATTTCTGCTAAGCAAAATTTTGACACTTCATTCTTAATTTCAAATACTTGTATCTCACAAAAACTATTTTTACACCACTTCAAAATTCGAGTAGTTAAATTTTTAGTGATACTTGAATTTAATTTTACTTCTACATAACTGTTTTTATGAAATTTCAAAATCAACTTTTAATACGATTTTTAAGAATGCTTTTAATTTTTGTAATAATATACAAAATGATTTTATTTTTTTATTAAACCTTTCCTTCATATATTTTTGCGAGTATTAATATTACGATAAAAAATTTCTTTTTCAGAAGCATTAACATCAGAGTGTAACAACTAGGCGCGTTCTCTAGTGGCACCAACCAAAACTCTGGCAGTCAACTTCCTGCCATCAACAATGTAGCATGTCATATTTTTGACTGCCTGTGTGTGCGTGTTATTGTTTTATGTAATTAATATTAAACTGTAACTAAGTAATTGTGCTCTTAGATCAAATATATAATTTTTAGAGCTAGCTGGCATTTCGTTTATTTGTTTGGTCAATCACTTTGTCACAACTTGAGATTTTGATGAAAATGTATGTTTTATAAGTCTATGAGTGTGAGTAACACATTTTTGAAAAATATCCATCTGTATGTTGCAAAGATATTTCACAAATGCTTTGAACTAGACACTTGAAAGTTATTACATGCTCTTTACACCTAATTAGCAGATTTCTATCAAATCTCGAGTAAAATCTGTTCAGAAAAAGTTTGTATGTCCAACTGCTCAAATATTAGTTAACTGTAAAACGAAGAGAGCTAGTAAGATAATATTCTGTACGCAGAGTTAAAATCTTTACTCTAGACACCTATCAAAGTTTGTGCGAAACAATGCGTTGATTGTATATCCGTTCTGTGCTATTAGAAGCGCGTTAACTCAAAAATGTTATGAGTTAGTTAAATCATTTTTTTGACAAGTGCAGTTTTGTGTCAGATTTTCATTTGGATCGGTAGCGATAGAATCGTTTAAAACAGAAATTCCAATTTTCGGATACTATTAACCGCATGCCAGAGATTAATTGCCAAAATTCTGCAATAAAAATGCTACATTCAAGACAAAGGTTGATATTTCGTAACTACTGTAAAGCAATGTCATGCAAGGCATGTTCTAAGATAACATCTTTGTTAGAAAATAGCCAGAAAGCTTTGGAAAATCATTACCGCTGATTTTATAGTTTAGGGAAGAAGATTTTTTTTTTATTAATTCATTTGTAATGCTTGACAGAAGTGATGGAAATTATTGTAATAAATCATTAACACTTGCTTTATGAAACAAAAGTAGTTTAAATAAAGATTATCACTCCCTTCAATGGTTTTGTGAGTGTGTGATTTGAATTTGTGATCAAAAGTTTTAATCGGGCTAGCGTTTGCATAAACTCCATGACGTAAAGATTCTTGCTCACAAAATGCAACAACTATTATAATCAAGCCAGAATAAAAGTAAATATTAATATGGCGAACATATCAAAGATTAGGTCGAGCGTTGTGTAATGTTTCCGACTAAAAAATACAGGTCTTTGAATTTACGTTTTTTTTTTTTTTTTTTTAATTTACTTCTTTGAATTTTTACTTTCTCGTATGCGAGTATCACAATGCTAAAAAATCTAAAACGTCTCTATGTGAACAAGATAACTAAAAGAAATCTTTGAGCTAGAGGGATAAAATTCTGTTTGTAGTCATTAAAATAACATATTTGTAGCTTTCTATCAAAATTTGTGTGAAATTCATTCTTAGGAATTTGTTTCTCTAAGAACAAGTGAATATAACAAAATATAAAGAAATTCATATTCGGTTTTTCTTTGCTATACTATGAAGCACAAAACTCGGCACGGGACTCTGAAAATAAAAATTTGAGCACTAACGGCGTTTGCTTTCTTATTCAAAATCCACGATTGCTAAGCAAAGAGAAAAAGATGACATCATAATTAGAGAGTAAGTGAGATAAATCTGTAGAGTACTCTTGTTGGTTTCGAATAGCAGGATAATAGTGGTCTGCTTTTCTATTATTTTAAATGCTCTACTTATTAAAGCAATTAAAAAAATTAAAAGTTCAAATATATTGACTTTTATGTAGCATTCATAATTTTTTCAAAAAATAATTATTATTATTTTTATCAGGAATAAATCTCTATTTATTGAAATAATGAGGGATTAATTATTATTTTTAATGCATGTTTAAAAGAAAACTTCAGTGAATTTTTTTTTGTCATCCTCTGCATATACTGACCAGAAATTTCCATTTCTTCATTCCATTCCTTCATTTCATTCCTCCCCCCCCCCTCAAATATTGCACTGCAGTCAAAAATCAACAAAATATTTTTTGGTGATTATTATAAACAAGATATCTTCCGATTTCAACTGTAACTTTGAATGCAAAATATAAAATATTAAATTCACAATTGGAAATATTAGTGAAAAGAATGATAGTTGAAAAATTTAGGTATCCGACTACGGTAGAAACACTGGCTATCGACCACTTTGGCGATTTGTTGTTGTTGTTGTTATTTCTTTTTGTTCAAACTTTCCTCTTTCTAAAACAGTTTATCTTTTCTAGGAAAAGAAAGGCCTGACCTATCATGCCGGGTCACGTATTTTTCAGCTAAAATTTGTCTTTAACTTTTCTCAATACTTTAATTTTCATAAAAATTCTCCACCGCTAACATGACATCTCTAAAACTAACAGAGGTATTTACATAAAAATTTCAGCGTATGGTTCAAATATATGGGCAATAAAATGAACCAAAAGTTTTATTGTTGGTGAAAAACTTTTTCAATTATAGGTGTTTTTAGAAAAAGTAAGTAGTGAATTTATGTAAAAAATGCATGTATACGTGTATTTTTACAAAAAACTTCTTTGCATCTCAAAATGTTTCTCAGATTTTGGTTCATTTCATTCATCATTATATTCTATAACTTGTGTACAAAGAAAAATAGGATTGTTGCATTACCATTTTGTGTAGAGTGTTAATCGTTTTGGCCAAATTTCGTTAGAATTTACCACAAAATTCCCCATTTCTCAAAATGTATTATATTTTCGAATAATTTTGTTGCATTTATAGCATTTTGAATTATAATTGACAATACATCTAAAAAGCATAGTTTTAAATAGTTTTTAAAAAATCCAACTTTTTATAAATTTTCCTCCGAACGTAGTCGGGTACCTTAAGCAGCATTCTGTTTTACTGAATACTTGTAATTTTAGTTTCCTCTTGTGTGAAATATATGAAAAAAAGTATTGTCATCATCAAAAAATTCGGATTCGAGATTTTGATACATCTGAAGGTTTCAAATCTCCCCGAATTTGAAAAAAAAAGCTCTTATATCTGTCTTCCTATAAATATGATAACTCACAAAATCTTTGAAGGGTACAAACTAGTTTGAGGACTTAACAGAAAATTTAGATTTGTTATAAAACTTGAAAGAAAAATGCCTTCATAGGAAGTTTAATTGTCTTTTTGTCCGAATGAACGTAATGTTTACAAAACATAAAGGCAGAGGCATATAAAATTTCAGGCATTAATTTGTTATCTAATGTATAGATATGCTCACGTTAAGCTATAACTAAATGAGCAATGGGTCATCTAATTTTCGTTCTGCGTATTCATATGCATGTTGTTTCTAATGGCTGACTAAAGAGTCACTGCGATTTAATCTGAAATGTGCGTCTCTTGTTTTTTCAGTAGCCCCATCTAGGATCAAGTGTAAGAGTTAACTACTCATGCATCCCTTTTCACGGGGCGGACTTCATTCATACATTTCATTCACTTATCCACAGATCGTAATTTAGATCTTGTGATCAGAAAATGATCACCTCTGAACCAATCCCCACAGCGGTACTACTCTGGACATGGAGAACTTTGTGACCACAACAGACTTATACGCGCAGCATTCACCACACATGCGGAGATTCTTCAGACTGTGGGATTCGAATTCACAACGTAAGGGATGCGTGGCCAACGCCTAACAAACAAGACTATCTCGGCCTGAAACATATGCATGTAAATGCAATACATCAAAAACTCAATGGTTTGGATAAATAAAATTCGATGTGTGATTTTTGATGCCAAAATTCTATTATTATGCCAAGTTTTGATTTCAATCAATAGAAAAAAAAACATAAAAAAGGCATACAGGTTTTGATTTTGATGCACTTTTAAGGTCAAATCATTCACATACATGACTCTAAAAATAGAATTTTATGTGCTTATAATACCCATGATCATTCCCAAAGTATATCATTTTACTTTCGGAATATCTTTATTAGTAAGTATGCAATGAAGTTTCTGATAGCCCATTTCCATGGGTTATAATTTTAAAAGATGCTATTTCTGAAAGTATAGAAATCTTGAATTTTAATGTGCCTATTTGAACGAATTTATAAAAATTATGTAGGACTCAAAATAGTTCAAATTTCTTGCAGTAAGAATTTATTTTTTAATACTGATATTCAAAATATATTTCATTTTGAATATTTGAAATTATTGAAGTGTGCTTTACTAAAATCGATGAACATTTCGCTGTCTCATATTCGAAGCATCCAAAGAGAATGTATTATAATCAACAAAAATGTATTAAATCAACAAAATTCACTTTCGAAATTTTAACGAATTCTGAGGACCTTCTTAAGTCCGAAAATCACGAGTTTGAAATTTTGTATGTTTTTCATTATTTGAATTTAAACGATAAAATTTGGTATGTAATCTTATCACTAACATTAGTCCAGCTAAGTTTGTTTTTCTTTCCATATGGACAAAAACGAGATAAACTCAAAACCCCAAACGTCTAAATCGATAAAATTAGTTACAGATTTATCATCAAAATTGCAGATGCAAATTAAATTTTGAATTAAATTTGTCAAAGTAAAATTATTTATTGATCTACATATTTGTTGGTATAAGTTTAAAAATGTAACGAATGACATGAACATAAATTTGTAAGCTCTTTCAACCAAAATTGGTAATCAATATTCAATCAGTTCCAATTATTCAAGCAGTGTAAAGGAAAGCATTCTAATTCTATATTAAGTTTTCTTTATTACATTACAAATCACAAATGTGTTATATTGGGTCACCACACACGGCAGACAAGGAGAAGATGCATCCATCTTACAGACTATCATGATCTTTAAAAGCTAGCTTTAATACATTTTTATACACTATTATTTATTCCTACCCGGGGGCACCACAAAATGAGAATGAGAGTATACTAGTATGGTGACTGCATCTCGCTAACCTTGAGGATACATAAATAGGTGGGAGTCTGGCTTTTCCCATCAATGACGGGGCGTACTTCCTTCGGAAAGGATTATACTGTAGCCAATGAGGGCCCTTAGGGCTCAACCACAGTTTCCGCCAATGTTGCTGCTGTGGCGGCCTGGTTATTCAGTATTTACTATCCATGTGCCTTCGGGCGGGACAGAGAGTCAGTAATATGACTTACCCCATTATAGGGGGTAAATAAATCCCAGGAGGGAGTTCGTAATTGAGGATGAAAAGCTTCCAGATGGTGAGAGGTTATCACTATCTTGGAGGTTACGTGAAAATATAGGTTCATCCCATCGATGATGGGACGGGTTGTACCGAGGTCGGTGATGGCCCTTAAGATTCAGCCACAGTTCCCTCTAGTTCTACTGTAATGATGGTCCGGTCATTCAGTTTTTTTTTACCCATGTACCTTTGAGGCGGATCGGAGAATCAGTGATATGACTTACTCCATTATATATTTAGCGACGGTTAAATAAAGATAATGCTAGATTTTCTAAGAATGAAGTTGAAAAAGGAAGCTCTTTAATTCAGGGGGCAAGGAGGGGGGAATTGTCCCCCCATGGGAAACAGCTTGCCACTCCCCGCGTCAGCAAGAGATTGAGTATTTTGTCGGTAAACATGTCCATCAATTTAGGATGGGTGCGAAAAGTTACACATTCTTGAATATAATAATTTAAAAACTATCTTAAAGTTAATATGTTGAAATAGCTGAAATATGCAAGTACCAGTTAAAATGGTTTGATAATATTTGACAAAATAATCCATAGGGTGTCAGGTCAATAAGATGCCGTATTTTGTAGACAATTCTTGATTGGTCAACTATGAAAGCAATGTGATGGATGCTGAAGAAATTAAATTCTCAGATTTTTAGGCTTTTGATTAAAATATAATTCATTAAGCTTATAGTTTGCATTACTTTTGGAGTATATCCAACAAGGTGAATAAGATACCACATTCTAAGACAATTTCTATTCTATCTACTATGAACTAAATGTGATTTGAAGACATCTGATTCAAAAGAATGGGGATTTTTAGGCATCTCATTCAAATATATTTCATTCAGGCATTAATTTGCACAATAAAACCCGTTTTTGTGTGATTTTATTTTTATACAATTTTTTTAATGCGGTACATGAATTCCGAAGGCGGTGGCATCATTGTAATGTTTCTTCTCAGTGTTGTTTATTTTATAGTGAAATTGAAGGTAAATAAATGAATTACTTTTGTATCTATTCGTATACAGTTTTTATGATTTTTATTTTATTTTTAGACATAAGTACTTTTTTAAAATGAATTATTAAAGCAAAAAAAAAAAAAAAAAAAAATTGAAAGGAAGACAATTTAATTAGAAATAAAAATTCTAATATTAAAGAGTCTAGCAGTCCATATCAGTTTTAAATAAAGAGTAGCAGTGCGTATGTAATGTGCATTTTGAAAACTTCTCCATGTAAAAATTAAATGTTTCCATGCGTAATTTAATCATTTATTTTTTATGGGTTCACTTTCTTATGAATTTCGTTAATAACTGATGTATTTTCTAAGTGCGACTCTTCTTATGCGGTGCCTGTCCACCGCAGAAAAAAAAAGAAAAAAGTATGTCGTACAAAATTGCTTATTATATGTAAGTATTTATAAAATTTCCGAATTTTTCTGTGCTGTTTCTTTTATGCTGTCCTGATCTACCGCATAAAAACAAGTTTTACAGTACTATGTTTTGCAACATAACCGATAAGGTAGCAGGTGAATAAGATATCGTATTTTTCAAAAAAATTTTGATCGGTCGACTAAGAACTCAATGTGATGGAGCCGGCGATGGAGATCAGATTTAAATATCGTTCACTCAGCTTATAATTTGCGCTAAACTTAGCAGAATAATCAATAAACTGATAAGCGAATAAGACGTCACATTTTTGCAGACTAATCTTTCAGCTAAGATGTTATAGGTTAGGAGAAGAAATTATTTTTATCTAGCCCTTCGATTACTTGTAAGTAGAGTTATTAAGGAAATATACCTTTATATTTCCCAATTTATTAATAGGGCAATAGAGTATTTTTCTCTACTTCCGAATTTAATAAATAATAGTTTTTAAAAAATTCATTATTTTTTTTCCTTCATCTAATTGTTATTTTCTCTGCATAAAACTGGCAAATTTATTTTATTTATTTCACTGTGAGTATTCTCCAACTAAAATCTAGTTAATGGTTAAACAAAATTTATTAAAACTCTTTTTTCTCTCAACCTTCTTGTATATTATACATGCTATGAAGAATTACTTTGCTGGGACCAAAATTTTATGAATTTTTTATAAATCAATGGAATAAGTAAATTATAGAACTAGGAATTAAGTTTATTCAACACATGAAAATATCTGATTTTCGCAATCTAATTTACAAGCTGCAATTATTATAGTAAAAACTATTACCGACTTAATTGACAGCAAAAAATAAATATATGAGGTATGATAGAGTTTCGCCGGCATCCTGGCATGGGGTAGCACGTCTTTCCCTTAATCTGGGCATCCCGCGTCCGGGGTCCGGCAGGGCTGTGTTCTATCTGTGAGAAGTGAGAATTTGCAACCCCCACCCCTTTAAAAAGTTATGCAAGAGTTATAAGTCGTACTCTTGGCCCTAGTTGGAGCTACTGAAGTGGAGTCAGCTGGTTAGTGAAGTGCCATAAGGCACAAAACATTGTAGTGTTTCAGCTAATAAGGTATGATAGTTAAAAGATTTTATCAAAGTATTTACTAAATTTATGAAACAAAACAATACCTAAATTCTTCGGATTCTGCACTATTAAAACTGAGTTATCGAGAAACACACTGTTAAAAACTATATTCTTCCAATTACTCTTTGCTGCAAAATCTGCATGATTTCAAATGCTCCTAAATCTTTAATCGACTTTGTATAAATATGTTTTGATAAAATGATGATTAAAATAGTTGTTCATAGAATATTCTTATATAGCGCATTAACCCCCTTATAAGAATTTACTTAACTTCCTAATTAGATGGCATATCTTATTTTAAATAATAATTATATTTTAAACCCTAGAATAGCATAAAAGCATTTGAGG
>JAPMOQ010065338.1:0-17169 GCA_026543055.1 Argiope trifasciata | reverse complement strand
ACTGAATATATATATATATATATATATATATATATATATATTCAGTACAAGATTTTAACATAATAAAATTATTATTTTTGCAAATAATTAATACAATTAACAATAAATTTATCCACTACTAAAACAAAAGGATCAGAATTTAATCTCATTTATGTGTTACAAAAAAAGTTTTCAGATTTTTTTACTAGTATTTCTTTCTTTCATTAGCTAAATAATAATAAATCAGTTTTGATTTTAATTTATTAAAAGCACAAAAAGCTTCTTAAGGAAAACTCTTTTAATGAATAAATATTTTTCATAGAGAATCAAATGAATATAAAGCTAATTAAGTGTTCCAAGTAAATACTAGAAATTTCAAAAAATGGACAACACAGTTTGAAAGACAACAAACGATAAAAATTTATATTCTTTCAAAGAATTTCAATTTAAAAAAGAAAATTTAACCCTTAGCATCCTACATTAAGAAAATAAATTATAAAAGTATATTGATTTATACAATAGCTTCAACCATAAAATGGACAAAAAATGCTTTTATATTAAATAGTTAAAAAATCATCAATAAATAAAAAAGTTTTTGTACAACCTGCCCAAAGTGCAGAAGAAAAGAACCTTAAATGAACCAGCAGCTTGTCATCAAACAAGCTGGTATTTATAACACATTATGTACAAAATCATATTTCCCAGAGAAACAAACATATAAATCACAGTTTAAATATTACAAGCATAATTATTAATACAACAGCACATGCTGCCAAAAACAGAATCCACACTATTTTCCGATTCTTTTTATGGTATGTTTGAGCTTTTTGAAGTTGCTGTAAACCTGAAGATACTTGGGTTTGAACTTGTTCTAAATTATAATCAATTCTATCAAGAACAGTTCCCTATAAGATAAAAAAAAACTTTAGAAACTGAATTTAAAAGAAATTGAATTTGCATTATCACAGTTCAATTACTATCAGTCAAATTTTGAACTAGGAATATACATGGGGTAAAATTGTAATAAAAATTGTATATGAAAATAAAGAATCCTAAAAAAATCAACAAGAACATAGGGTTTTTTTTAGCAGAAACAAAGTATGATGGTAACAGATTGAGAAATAACCAGGTTATTAAAAAAACAATGTAAATAACTAAATTTTAAAAAAACATTAAGTGACTATATTTGAATTTATATAACACTTAGATAAACATTTCTTTAAAAATCAAACTATTTTCCAAAATCCAAAAGAAATACTTGTTATTTTGAAAAGTCAGATAATTTATTATCTTAAGATATATACTGTTCGAAATATTCACAAAATATTCAAGTTGATACTCATGGAATAATATTTTAATATAGGGGGAAATATATTGGGGGGGGACTATCAAAACAAATGCTCAACCCTATATGAAATCAAATCTCATTACTTGAATCTAAATTATTTACAAATGTCCCTCTTATATTATAATAAATTATTTTAATAATAAATAGAATCCAACAATTTTTTTAACTAAACAACTCTCATCATTTAAAGACCTAAAATCAAAAGGGTCATGCACATCACATGAAGTTGAAAAACATAATTTATGCATCAGATTTCACAAGAATTAAAAGCAATATTATGCAATTAATTTTTAATTCACAGCATAAAAGTATTGCCAAGCTACAAACTTTTAATGGTTATATACTCGCTTCCCCTTATGATTTTTAAATAAATGGTTTATTTTTAGATTATAATAATTTTAATAAATCAGTTTTGAATAATTTTTATACATAAATAAAATATAAAAATGTACAATAAGAAAAAAAGTTATTTGTCTAAATAACTTCCAGAAAATGATTATGACAAAAATATTTGAAATATTATTTTAATAATTAATAGTAATTATATTAAATCATATTATTATTATTTTCATATTTAAACAGAAACAAGAATTTTTTTAAAGAAAAAATAGACATTCAAAAGGATAAAATAAATTTTTTTCATACCCAAAAAGTGCTTGTACATATAACATTAAATACATATATAATAGTTATAATTAACATTAACTGTAAAGTATAAGCAAACTTTATTTAGAAAAATGAAAGCCTCACTCCCAACAAATGCATACCACAGGAAATGTTCTTCCCTTGAATGTCTTGCATATCTAGATATATTATCCCCCCCTTCTTTGTGTGTGGGGGGGGAATTCCAGTTATAAGAGTTAGCAATCCTCAAATGAATCACAAAGAGCAGAGAAGCATAAACAAAGCCCTGAAGGTCATGGTACATACTAACAGAAATGTCACCCCTCACCTACCATTAATTTCATGAAATTACAAAATATGTAAGTTGTGTGCTTCAATATATAAGGTATAAAAGCAAACATAAATTTTGAATGCCTTATTTTTCAATCAATCAAATTCAAAATGTCAGCAGGTCCACAATTTTTATCACAAGACATTTACAGAAGTCATTGTATTTTAGTTATTAAAGTCATATACATTTGAATATACAATTGCCAACATATTGGAAAATTTAATCTAAAATTCAAAACAGTAAGAGCTGTAGCTCTGATTTTAAAATGTGTATCAAATGTTATTTACCTAGATGACCAAATTTTTTCAATTGCTAAATTCAGAGCAGATAAACAAACTGACACCAAATAGATTCTGTTCAAAATCTGATAGAAACTAACAAATTTGTTATAAAGATGTTATACAAAATGTCAGAAAATAAAGTGAAAGTGTTTTTAAATTGTCATGTTTACAAGCATGATTCTAAAAGTATGTTTGTTTGTTTTTTATTCAAAGAGTTAAAGATGATCTAAAGCATGAAGATTTACTAAAATTTACAGATCAAATTTTTTCGACAAATAGAATTGTTCCTCTTTGTATATGAGGAAAAAAATTTCAATGAAGTGATAGTTCAGACATTTAATTCAAAAACTTTTAATATATCTCAATGGATTAATTACATATAAAGCCCAAAAGCCACTTACAATGCTTTTTCTGTTGCAATGAATGCAATAATGTGAAAAATAAGGTTTGTAGCTTGATATTTATTCAACTTTAAAGTATTCAATAAATCTGTTTCAAAATTAAATATTATCAAAATAATTTTAAAAGGTACTCAGAACAATTTGTCTTTGAAGTAATTTTTATTAATTAACGATGCATATACAGTATTTCTTTTACATCACCTGAAGTGGAATATTCATTTTACAGATTGAATTGTGTCTTGCAAATTAAATAAACAAAGTGGAATTCATAACTATAGTGAAATTCACAATGACAGACAGGGTAATATGGTAGAAATTAAAACTAAAACCTTAAAAACTAAATTGGTAACAAAATTTTATATTTATAGTTGATAGTTTTAATGATATATAATTCATGAATATAAATGATGTATAATTCATGAATAAGCAACAAATGATTTTAACAGTTGAAGTGACAGTTAAAAACCTTTAATAAAATTTATCAAAATATTCAAAGTTTTTTTAATTAGAACATTTTTATTGTTTTTTTTTCAATGAATGCAATAAAATCGATTAAGTTTCAATAAAGTCCTCGAATGAATTCATGGCCTTAAAAAATTTATTTACTTGAATCACTGAAGATCGAAGGTAATGATGAATCTAACCAATGAAAGCAATTCAAAAATAATATTATGTAATTTTTAAGTATTGAAATACTTTTGTAAAAGAATGCAATATTTCATAAGAGAAAATATTGAAATCATCAAAAGAAACTGAATTTGAGCTCTTGATGAATTTTCATGCTTTAAAGTCCAAAAAACATTTTTGGGATTGCTTGTCTGTGAGCATGATAACCGAAAATGCAATGAGCTATAGATATAAAATTTGATAACTGTTTCCAACACAAAATGTATATGTATATCAAATTTTAGATAAAATATGTTTCAAGCAAGAATACCTTTTATTAGTATATCAATATAAATACTTGAAAAAAGACAAATAAATAGGTAAATACAATTCAATATCATTTTATCACTGGAAATGTAGATGTCTATTAAATTTTGAACCAAATCCATTAAGGGAATGAACATCAGAGAATTTGACAATCCATGTGTATTGAATGTTATAACTCAAAAACATAGTGACCTAGATAAATGATATTATATGTGACTAAAAACTGTATATCTGTATTAAAATTATGATCCAATCAGTGCAAATGGAGATATCCCAAAATTTATATAATTTTCTTCCATACGTTTTAAAGAACAAAATGCATCATCATTCTGTATGGAGATTAGGACCATTAACTACAGGCTTTACCAAGATCGATGAATTTGAATTGGTTATATTTTGATCATCACCATTTACATGATATTCAGGGGCAGCAGACTCTTATCTGGAGACTAAAAAAAATTGTCTCCATATATTAAAAAAATATGAGGATCATACTCCCATTGGCCAATTTTAATTTCAATTAACAGCATTAATTATAGCTGTTTCAATACTTTATTAATAGGTAATTCATTACAAATTCAATATCTGGAGAAATGGTCAAATTATTGACAAATTATATTATATTGCTATTTCTTTCTTTAGAATCAAAAATTAAGTTTGATCAATAAGCATAAACTAACTATATGATTGTGTATAGGATCTAAAACTGCATATGAATATTCTCTATCGAGGAAAATTTTTACTGTAAAGTCTAATAAAATTTGGAGATGCTGAAATTATAAATGAAATTGGACATTTTGAATTTTACAATTAAGAATCCTCAGTGTATTTATTTTTTACACATTTTATTACTATTACTCATTCCTTTTATTCATATTCTTTTATAAAAGCAAAAGTAAATTTTTTTAATTTTTCCAATTGTTCATCAAAGGTACTGATACTCCTTATTCATACTTTGTCTTCACCTTCACGCATAGTATTTCAAATACATATGCGATATGCTTCTAATAAGATATTGTAACAAATTCATCTGAAATATATTTATGCAAAATATGTAAATTACACATAAAAAGGAAATTGCAAATTTTTTAAAAAAAAGATTAGGAAAATAAGTAAAAGATTTGAATTTACCCTGAAATCAATATTATAATATAAATATAAATAAAAATTCATATCACAAATTACCTGATCTGCAACCATACAAGCCAGGTCTTTGAAAATATCATTCAACTCAGCTATGGACTTCACTATCTGTTTAATTTCTCGTTCTCTTTGTTCAACCATTGAGGTGTTACTTTCGATCATTAACTGTTGATCTCCAGCACTCAAAAAACTCTGGAAAAAATATAGTTTTTGCATGAATACAATCATTTTATTGGAATGGAAGTTTACTAAAAAATAAAAACTATATCAATAAATTAGCATCTCTAACATTCATAGAAACAGTGATTACAAAAATAATCTGGGATATTAATTCTGAACTGATATGAATATCACTGTTATTTCTGAAAAATTATACAGTGCTTATCATTCTTCAACAAATCCATTAATGAAATTTATTGAAAAAAAATTAATATACATAAAAATAAGGAAAAATACAGAACATTCATTCTTGACAACATAATGTAATATATTCTAATTTTAATGTATTACAATAATAAAAAAAGCATAATATAATTATATAAAAATAGAAATTACATTAACAAACAGTTACATTAAAAGTATGAAATCATTTAAATCATGAAACTTTTTCATCCTATAGATATAGGGGGAAATTTTTATCCTCAGTGTATCTGAGGCACCTGTCTGCATTAACATCAAAAAAAATTATTAAGGCTCAAATCTCAAAATCAATAAATAAAATAAATAAAGCATTTATTATTCATTAACTAGAGTATCTTGAAAAATTACACAATTTAATATATTTCTGCACACTGGTGACAGTATCTAACAGTTTAATAAATTTTGATATGCATAAATAATCAGCTTTATATTAAAATATTAATATGTTTTAAATATATAAATAAATTTTTAAAAAATTAAAATGTAAATAAAATTTTTAGTTAAATTTAATGTTTATTTATTTTATTTTTATGCCATATTACATCAAAATATCTTACTTACTTAAATATATTTCAAAATAGCTAATTAAAAAGCAAATCAATTTCACAAACAAATTAGAATGTTTATGCTCATTTTTAATTATTTTAAATAGTCAAGAATATTTCTCAACTAAATTAAAAACAAATATTTCAAATCATATAATAAATTCTTTAAAGTATTTGTATAATTCATTTCCATTTTGTTTTTTATCACTTAGGTTTTAAAGACATTATAACAAAATTTCACTATTGAAAAAAAAGATTTGCTTCCATACTTAAAAATATTAATTTTATCAAATACTTTTGCCAAAGAATTAGTTATTGTTATCACATTTAAACCCGTTTCTACAGCTAAATTTCTCAATATAATATGAAATCTTTTAAATCAAATATATATGAGATTTTATAAGTGAATAGAGAAAAATTCCTTAAATCTATTATATATGTTTTATTTTTTCAAATCATATTTCCATTACATAAGAAAAAATATCTTCAAAATATTTAATAATGCCCACAAAAACAATTAACTGAGACATCAATTGAAGAAAAACCTGGTTTCATTCTTAAATATGATTTATAAAACCATCATGTCTGGAACCAGAATAGAACTACACCTGCCATGTAAATTTGCATCTGAGGTAATCTGAAATTGGAGTTTTAAGGCAGCATAGTGAGGCATTGGTGTACACAAAATTAATTCTATTATAGTGCAGCCTATATGCCCCTTACTCTACCCATAAAGGGTATAAGACTAAACATCTGTATGAAGGCAACTCAGCTCTAAATCCTGTTAGTGCCAAATGGGAAAGAAAAAAATACTGTTTATTAAATGGAAATAATACTCCTCGCCCAGTAGGTTATATCATGCCATGAAATCTAATGCGCTTATGTCATAAGTCTTTTTGGAATTTATAACTCTCTATGCTTTAAAAAAAATTAATTTAAAATTTTTAAAAAACATATCAAGGCATAATTGACACACAATGTAGAAATATTATCTGAAAACAACATGATTATTTTAGAAAGAAACTTTATATACTTGAGTAAAGGTATCATCTTGAAAGGAATCAAACATTGAATTGTCATTGTTTTTTGATACATATGTGGTGTTGAAGAATTGTTGAGATTTCTCCTCCCTAGATCTCAGTTCTAAAACAGACAAAATACTATGTTACATTTCAATGAAACAATAATCTTAAATAATTTATTTCACTTTTAAACAACAATTTACTACACATTTTTACTTACATAGTCAGAAAGAAGCAACATAATTTCTGTAACTCCAATATTAGTGTGCATGATATCAGAGTAATCTTATTTGCATTCAATGAAAGCAGATGAAGCAGGATTTCAGTAAACAGTTTATATTCAAAGGTGCAGTTTCATATATGGGCTTCAATTATTTTTCACCAGAAAACTTTCAAAGATGTGATTGAATTTCTAATTAAAAAAATATGTGATCAAACTCATTTAGTATTGAATCATATTTACTTTCAGTCCTTTTGGCTTTTTAGGTGAAAAAAAATGTGTTATTATTTACATGTATTATTAAATTTGTATTTAATGTAAGCAGTTTTTTGTATTTCATCTCAGCAGCTAGCAACCACTCTAATGGTTTTCCGCATTCATGTCATAATAGATTACTCTTTCTTGTTCACAAAGGATACATGACTTTATATAACAACCAAATACAAATGGATTTCATTTCAAGTGACTTATACTTCATATTGCCACACCACTATAGCTTTCAGTGATATCATGAATTCATTATGTTGTTTTCTCTTGTGTAGAGAATGACTTTTAGAATTAGATGTGAAGTATGCACTTTATACACAAAAAAAGCTTAAACTGTAACATTATAAAATTGATAATTCATTTAAAAGCAAAATTGTATTTCATCACAATCTGTAATATATTAAATGGGAACTTAGGAATTTTTGGCATTTTATTTTAATGCTTTATCTTTATAATATTTTAGCTTTCCTCTTGTGACTTTTGGATAATGAAGGATAATACACGCCATGAGGCAGTTTATACAGTTATCACATAATTATATTAAAATATATTTTATACTTCATTAATGAAAAGAATTAAGATACAATAAAATTATTTCTTAATTTGACATGTATAATGTATGATATGGATATATGATGTATAATGGACAATAATGCACATTAAGACTGATTTATGATGGTCAAATATAATGTTTTATTATTAGTGTAATAATTCAAATTTAGTACTCAAAAAAATTATAAAGAACAAAACTGATTTCCAACTTACGACGCAAATGTTCTGACTGTGCTGCATGAAACTTAGAAGACAGTTCTTGCAATGAGCTAACTAATGAAGAAACTACGTTCTGGCTGACTTGATATTCTTGGGAAGTCGTTCCACGACTCCTTTCACGAATTTGATGAATTATCTTTTGGCAATGATGGAACATCTATAAAAAATTAATAAAATTATAAAGTTTTCTATACTATATAAATATTATGAACTCCTATAAATAATGTAAAACATTTGAGGATTGTCAAAAATTGCCTTTAATTATATGATAATTAGCCACAAATCTAATTGAGTTAAACTACAGCATACCTCGGAACTACTGTAATAAATATTGAGTAATTTTTTTCTCTTTTACAAATAAGGAAATGATTACATCAATATGATGAATGTCAAAAAATTCACCTTCCTATAATTTCATTCAAATAAATTTATAAATGCATTACAAATTAATTACGTCATTGTCATTTTTAATGACCAAATATAATCTCTCATAGCATTATCTAATTGTGAAATGAGTCAAGAGTCAAATCTTATTCATACAATACTGAGAGTTTAAGAAAATCTGTTTGCAAGGACTAGAATTTAGTGTAGTCACTGAAGTCCCTTAAATCCAAAATAGCCACAGGGATTGAAAGGAAAAAAATGGTACAATTGATTATTTCATAAAATTTGAGCAACCGATATAAAGCTAAACCTTTATTGATTTGGCATGGTATCAGTGCATAATCCTGCTGAAATATTTCATTCTATTTTGGAACATCATTCTTCAGATTGTGGCAACAATTGTTTAGCCAGAATGTAAAATTTCCAACAATTTCTACATTTGACCCTGCAGCCCAAACCATAACAAAACTCTTGTACTGAAAATGCTTCATTGTGCTATGGTTTTCAAGTATATCCTTAAAACTCTAAATGTTGCTACGATTTTCAGGTGCATCCTTAAAATTCTAAATGGTTGACATATTTAGCATCCCTGTTTATTACAAAATAGCTTCTCATTGGAAAATATTATTCGGTCAACATTTTTGAAAACAAGTTCACCAATTTTATGGATTTTCATAATGTTTTATTATTTACAGACTAAAAAAAATGTGACAAAACCAAAAGCTCAGGTCTTCATTTATGATAATTTGCATAATTATATGATTTACATAATTGTGCAGTAGTAAATGATTTGTTTATAAAGTAGATAAGTTCACTTATATTAACTTAAGGATTTTGTAAATAGTTTTATTGGCTATTTAGTGTGAAGTGGCCTCTGCTGATCTTTAGTTATTAGTATCCAACAGTAATCTAATTAATTGCCTGAAGATTTTACTAGTAAAAAATGTAAAAAGAATTCTTCACCATGGTTCCTTAGTCTTCCATCTTTAAAACAGTTTTAATATTTATATTACATAACTAATCATAACAAAAACTGTACATAACTGTATTAAAGACAACTAATACCGTTATTTGTCTTTAACAAAACAACAAACAGTTTAAAAACAGTCGATAATTCTTATTTTCTAAAATTATACAACATTTAATAGTGAACGTTTGAAATAAAAATTGTAAAAAGTAGTGAGGATCACTTATAAAATTATATATTACTTTCCAAAAACGATGAAAACAAGTCAATATTAATTTGTAAATAATAAGTAAAGAAAGATACACACTCTAGTAATTTCTTGAGATACATTTTCAATTTCTTTTTCTTCATGGACAGAATCATCAAGGGATGGTCGAGTGACATTTTTTTCATGTAGGGCTTTTAGTTCTTTCACTACCAAACAAATAAAAATATAACTCAACAGATTAATCAAGCTTTAAAATTCAAATGTAATGTAAAACAAACATCATGCAACAAATGCATAACTATTTGAATTTTGGCTTAACACTACATTTGATCAGATTTTTACAGAAAACTTTTAGTTTCATGTATCATTTTTACTAGTGCATTTCGTCATAATGTTTGTTTGTTTTTTCTGCAATAGATTTACCTCCTCTTAGTAAATATTATTCTATCCTTTCCATTATATATAGATCTTGTAACTAGTAAATTTTTCTTTCAATCGGAATGTACTTAAAAATCACTTAAATAATTTTTAAAGGAAAGTAATTAAGAATAAAAAAATACATGATGAAATACACTGAATAATTATATTTCATGAAATAGCAACTTTTTCTAATGACTAAAAAATTAAAAACTAAAGTTGTATTTTTTTTTTTTTCAAACAAAATACATAAATATTAATCTTTATATAAAAAGTAACAACTTAATGTTAGATTGTAATAATCAATTAAGCCTAGAAATATTTATTATCAAAAATATTTTTAGAAACTCAGAGCACAAGTATCATTTAATGAAAAGATTAACAGTGTTTCAAATGCAAACCAAACAACGTTCAAATGAAAAGATAAATATATATATACATATGAAATGATAAGATGACAACTTACATTTATTTCTTATTCTATTCATTTCATACTGAACCTGAAGATATTAAAAAATAACATTATAAGGTAACAAAATGGAAAATTTTAATTTATAACTATATAAAGTAAATTAATAAATTTTATAAATACCATAATAAGTAGAAAATAAATAAAATATAATATTTTAAAGAAAAAAAGAGTCAAAACTTACATCTTCAATTCCTTCCACCCTGAAAGAAAAAAATGTAATTAATTAAGTTGTTTTATATATGTGGTTTAAAATTAATTTTAAATTTAAATAAATTTTCTTCCTTGAAGGTACCATGAACCAAAAGAACATTTTATATTTAAATACAAAAAGTATATAGATATCGTCAAAATTAAAACAAACAAAATTAACAAGCTATAATTTTTTGCTGCTTTTTCAGTAACATTACAATCACAGAAATGAAAATGCATAACAAACTTGGAAAGTACAGTAATTTTATACAATAGGAAAAAAAAAATACATTTTAGAATGCAAGACAGTGATAATTCCAAAACTGAACATATGTTGGCAAAGAAAAAAAAAATTTCAGATAAGTAAAATACTGAAAGGGGAAGATAAAAAATATCATTTCATTTATATACATATTTTTTAATTCAAATAATAAGAAAACTGAAGTCAAATTCTTTACAGCTTTTAAAAAACAAAATTATTCCAAAAGAAATAATACCCCTAACAAGATTTTAAAGAATAGCATTTATAAATTAGTTCTCTCTTGTATACATAAATAAATATGGGGCTGTCCCTTTAAGGAGACCCTATTTGTCATCAAGCTAGGATACTACTGCACCAACAAAGAAATTGAATATTGACATAAAAATTTTGAAAGAAATCGATAAAATTTGGGAGTTAATGGAATAACATGATAAACTGAATAATATTCATTGATGCATTAATCATTAAATTCACGTTGTAACAAAAATCAAGAATTGTACTCATCAGACATTCAATATTCTCAAGAAACAAATGCCACTTAACTTTGCCTGTTCCATTTGAAGAAGATAGTTAATAAGACCTTATTTTTAATCCGACAGTATATAAATAAAATCTTAATTTTTATTTTCATGATTTTAGATAAAGTAACTCCAGTCCTTTTTAATTTCTTGTTTATTTCTACCTTACAGCTGATACCCCATCAATAGTGTTACTATAATTTCACATTAATCTTTTAATTTCAGTTAAAAATTTTACCTTTTTAATTCTAGGTTTTATCAAATTGATTGTTAAGCATGATTATTCTACATATCTAATGAAGATATTACAGAAGGTAATTTTAAGCCATAATTGCAGGATATTTCAGACATTCTTTTGGTCAATAAAATACAGAATAAAGAAAATTCTTCATAATCATGATATTTAATAACTGTAAAAATACTTACATTTTAAAAAAAGTAATAAGAAAAGGTAGAAAGAAAAAACATAACATGATACAGCTTTCTTAACATAAAAGACCAGAAGAAAAAAATTGACATATCTTGGAATAATTCAATGAACGGTTAATGCATGAAAATCCCTAAATATTTTATATTTATTTTAGCATAAGAATTTAGTCATACCAAACAGGTGGTAGATCAATGCATCTAGAAAAGGAATGGCCATTATCAAGTTCTCTTGATGAAACCAATGCAACTTTGTCGTCTAATATCTAAAAATAAATAAATATAAGTATATAAAAACAAAATATACATTCACAACTAACCGTTACTATGAAATATACAAATCCTTAGTATTTTCTAATAAATATTTAAAAATCTATTTGTGCATGTTTTTTTAAATACTAAAGTCAAATATATCACTTTGAACCATTGATTTGTCATAAGTACTCTAAGAATGAGGTCAAAATGCTTTTTCAAAATTATTTTTAGGATTTTTTTTTTCTAGTTCAAAACATTAAATTAATCCATAATATTGATAATTTTCTATATTCTCCATCAATATTTCAAGATGCATCGCAAAAAAAAAAAATTATTATTTTTGTTATAAAATTATTTTTCTGCTGTCAATGGTTTCTTTACTTCCTTTCAAACAAGAATTAACAACATGCTAAAATTTTATTATACAAAATATCAAATACTACCTAGATAATTACATTTCATTTTTGATATAATTATAATAATATTTACAAATGCATCGAACTCAATTTCCTTATTTCACCGATTCTTTTAATATTCACAATACTAATTGTTTATTCCTTTTATAATACACATTTATAAGATTTATATTATAAGTAGATGTTATCACTTTGATTATGAATAATTGCATAATGTTTCTTGCAATGTTTGGATATATCTGAATGATATAAATTCACTGCATAAACAGTAATCCTCTACCGTAACGAATTTAAATATTTAAAAAGTGTAATTAAAATTTGTAATTTCATAAAATTTTCATCCAAGCAGTAATAACATTCTGTATATTATCATATATTAATCAATTTTTTTATCATTTTACTCAGAATTCAACTGAATAGTAGAGACTTATAAGAACAAGATAAATTTCTTAGTAATTAAAAATGTTTCATTTAATAACAAATATAACTTATTATCTTTTTACATTCAATAATATTTGAGAAATGCAACTTCACCTTAGTTAAGGGTCAAAATAAATGTTTTTAAATTAAAAACTGGAAATTCAACATAACATCTATTAAAAGATTTGATGTAGCAACAAAATCAATATATTATTTATCTATTTAAATTTTCCTTTTAAAATCAATTTGTTTTAAGGAAACTTTAAAAAAAGTACTTGCATAATTCTATGTTAAAATTTTCTTATTATCAATTAGCGTAAAGAATTAAGGTTCTTAACATTGTTCACATGAAATTTTTTCAGTGGTCAAAAATAAGATTTAAAAAATTAAGGCTCAAACATTTTACCTCTGGTGTCTTTTTTGCCTGTAATATGAAAATAATACTTTAATACAAGAATTTTATTCTTTTTTACACAACAAACAAAATAAGGAAAATTCAAAGAATAAATGGAAAAAATAATATAAATAAAATGCAGAAAGTAAATGTAATGACAGCAAGTTAATGCATTTTACAGATATGCAAAAGTAGTAATTTGATTTATAAATAATTAAAACAAAAGTTAATAAATGTATTTAAAAAAGAAATAACTAATCATATGAATAAACACATTAAGGTATTGTCACTGCATATATTAAATATGAATAATATATGTCTATTTTTTCATCTCACTTAACTCTTTTTCAAAATTTTTACATGATAATTGATCGGTATTTTTATATTATAATAAATCATTTCTGTGAACTTAATATCACAAAAATTATTTAAGACTAGTAGCCTTTGTTGACCGGCTAAATTTAATTTTATTTAACTCATTCAAATAAAAATTTCATGTTTACAATTCTGCCAAACATTAAGGCCATGTTATTTTAATCACATTATATGTGTTGCTTATTGGGAGTATGAATCTTTTATTAGATGTTCTCTTTATAATGAACCTTTTTATAACCAATTACATGATATTGTATCACTATTAAAGAAGTAAGTATTGAATTCACCTAGCTAACTTTTACAGTGCTATAACTTCACCTGTTTTTTATTATTATTATTATTATCTGCCTTGCAAATTGCACAGATATTAAACAAAATCTTTATTCTATTATTTACAGTGGCAGAAAATCATATGATTAAATATTCAATAAAAAAAAGAAAATATTCTGAATTTCAGGGCAAAAAAGTAATATATTAGTGAAAATTAAGCCTCAGCGACCCACATAAATTCAGAAAAATTCACGACTATTCAACTGAAACTATTGAAAAGACAAATTCTGAAACGGTATAAAATTCATTTTCATGCAATAATAATTTTGGAATATACTGTGGAAAAGCAAAAAATTCATCTTAAATTTTAATTATTTTTTGTAAATCACTCAGAGGATCACATTTCTATCTTCAAGGTATACAAGAACCAAATTTGGTGGCTATAGGCCAAACAATCTAGCCTTTAGAACACCAACGCACAGACATACAGTATTATAGGTATGAATATAGCGATTATCAAAAAAGTTAAATCAAAATGCTACATTATTGAAAGTCGATAATAAATATTCATACATATCAAATTTTAACAGAAATCCTCATTACCTGCCATTATATGGCAGGGTGAAAGGCCATCTATAGAAAACTATAGAAAGGTAGATAGATATATTAGAAACTATATTTATACTTTTTTAAAAATTAAGTAATAAGATGCTATGACTAAAAATTATATTTTATATTTAGAAACTTTATACTATCTAAACTCATGTACATGTTTTAGTCAGCTTAATCTCTTTTTAATAAAGCTATTCAAAAGTGCACTGTATCTAGAAGTACATGTACGACAGTTTTGTTTTTACGGTAATCAAATCTTATATTTGCAATCTTTCAATCTGTATACTTAGAAATATTTTCCTAATAAAAGGTAGTTGAAATATTTTTCCAAAGAAATCAAAAATAATACTTTAAATAATTGAATTTTTAAAAAATTCTATTTTATCAACAAAAAATATATACTTGTAAAGGAATTCATAACCATTATATGTAATAAAAAACAATATTTCTATGAGTTTTGATTCCATATTCTTTCTACGTTTATGAATTATAAATGTCAAAATGCATTTTCTTCTTTAATCAAAATATTGCACAAACAACTCAGATGACATTTTAATGAAAAATATTACAAGATTATGTAAGAGCACAATTAACAGAAATAATGTTGCAATTTGATAATGAAAGATTAAACTTGAAATTCATATAAAGCTGAAGTTCTAAGAATTCAAAGCAACAAATGGCTTAGTTCATATATTTACAAGCATTCGAAATAATTGAAAAATTAAAGAATAAAAAAACGCGCATTCCACCCAGCCAAAAAGGGCACTTTTAAAACAACAACAACACATAAATAAGCAATTTTTATACATTTACCTGATCGGAAAAAATATTTTTATTTTGTAAAGAATTGTTTCTCATTAAAATAAAAACATCTGTCAAATTTCTACAAGTGACATTTATTGTCGCAGCCATTCCGAAAGTGCATGAACAATCACAGCGAAATGTAAACACTACAGCAGACGTGATTTTTTAATTATTTTCACGGTTAAAGTTATTTTGTTAGTCTGAAGTTATTTTAAACTCAGACATTAAAAACTAAAAAAAAAAAAAAAAAAATGACAACTTAGCTGAAGTTAGAATCATATTAATAGCATTAAATTGCAAATCACATTTATTTGGAAATTTATTCCACTCAGAATGAATTGCTCGCATTCACAAATTACAACGTTAAACACCGACTGAAATTTATTCTAATTCTTATATGCAAATGTGAATGTTTTTCACCTTCTACAGTAGTTTTAAAAAGTGAAAGTGGATTGGTATCATAACTCCAGTTTCCGGCATATTCTGTTGAGGTGACAATCCCCTTTAATTTTTTTCTCGGTCCAGAATCCTTTGATGACAGTTGTCTCTTAATGCGTATTATCCTATGCTCTATTAAATTTTTGCATTTTATTGACAGTGGTATAAAAGTAATGAGGTTCGCCCCAAAATTGGGCAACTATTGCCTGGTGTTAAAATTTCGGCTTCAGAATGAAAGGGTTTCAAGCTCAAAACCCAATTCCTCCGAAGAATCAAGTGTCCACAGGTCTTGTGCACTTTAAATCCATCGGGTCCAAATTTTCCCCTTCTGTTGGACAAAGCGGAAGCTTGAACAAAAGAGTTGCCAGCTGAAGTGTTTTCCTCATCAACCAACCACGGTTCAAAATTACGTTCATCCTAAAAAACGCTGCTTTAAAGCGGGAAGTTAATATAACTGAACTTAAAATTTTGTGAATCAGTGCAAAGTCTCTTTTAGGCGTTTTAATCAGGGTTAAAGATTACGGTTTGAATTTTTAATGGAATGTTAATGATATTTCAAAGTTTTAAATTTGTTTATTCATTCTCATCCATATACAGTAGCATATCAAGTTAAAAGACAAAAGTTTTATTCATTCGGGTCGCGTTCCAGATTTACTTTCACCATTCATTCGTTTTGTTTTTAGAAGTTTGAAATTAAACTAAAAATGGAATTTTAATATCTTTCAATTAAAAAAGATATTTAAAATTTTTAAATTACATTCCCCCATCTTACAAACAGACATCCAATTCTTCTTAATCTTGCTTGTCTCTATCGCTCTTTAATATCTCAACCAATAAAGGACTTAAATTAATTTGATTGAGACCACAGGAATCAAATTAATTTGAGGCTCTTCCAAGGTAAACTCTATTGTTAAAAAGATAGTAAAGTGATTAAACTTTATTTGGTCATTTACCTTTTATTGCTATTAAATGCCTCTATAACTCATATTCCTCTATATTTATACAAAGAATATAATATACACAGTTTATATACATATAATTTTTTCAATCCCACTAC
>JAPMOQ010065319.1:0-18623 GCA_026543055.1 Argiope trifasciata | reverse complement strand
TTTTTTTTTTTCCCCTTTTTTTTTTTTTTTTTTTTTTTTTTTTTTTTCCCTCAATGTATCACCTGAAATAGATGTACTGAAATTGTAATTCTGTATACTCCGAGCCGTACCACCCCTCAGGGGGCTCACCTTCTTTAGGTGAGTATGGGTGTCCCAATCCCGAGGTACCCAGGGATCTTTACGCCTTTCATTTTTACTCTATCCTATGCCTTTAACAGTCTGCTTGATCCTTAAGATCTGCTTGATTGTTTGTTATTCATTTCCAAAATTAATATTTTTTCATGACCGTAACGGTGCACTTCACCCTTCAGGAAACGATTTAAACAAGGATAAATTGCCCATTTTGACAGGAAAGGGTCATCATAATCATTAGATTTCGTCATGATTATTAATTATTTCGTGATTAATAATCATCATACTGCGGATACCTCTCCGAAAAATGCATTTCCTGATGATGCATCGGAATCATCTTGTTCTGTCGATAGCGTTGAACTTCTTGTTAATCTTGATAAAATCTAATAAACGTTGGAAAATGTTAATCTAATAAACATTGAGAAATTGCTGTTATGTTTGAATCTAATAATTCAAAATGGTTCTAATTCCAGCATATTAAAGTGGAAAATTATTTCACCATAGCAGTTCCGTCCATTGTCTTTTTTTAAAAAAAAAAGAGATGGAGAGGGGAACCATATAATATTCGTGGAATTGTTAAGCTACAAATGTAGCTTGATGTTGAAATATTCATCTCAAAAATAACATACTTATTTTGATGCTGCAATTAGCATCGGTTATTTTTGGAGATAAAGTAAATAAAAGGAATTCAAAGCGATGTTTTTTGTTCTGTACTTCCATTATCTGCATTGTGATACGTCATTTGAAATATTTAAAATTAATTGGGTACCTGCTGATTATAATTAATTCAAATAATTCCAGATACAGATCCAAGTCATTTTTATCGATAATGGCTGTAGATGTAGAATAAAATATAACAATGCCCGCTTCTTGTTTTTAATTATTGTATTTTAGTTTTTAGAGATAAAAAAAAAAATTGGAAAATGTACGATAATATTGGAATTGTCAATATGAAATGTAACTTGATGTTGAAAAAAATGTGTATCTACTTTTATCTTTAAAAAAAAAAAAAAAAAACATGAGGTATGGCATCTTGTTCAATTTTTGTTGAAATGCGTGCCATTCGCCTGAATAATTTTATTTAATTCGAAACTTGTTGATGATATAATTAATTTAAATAATCTCAATTGCACTCGTTTTATCGCCGAAGTTTGTACAAGTAGATTATTTCATAATTCCAATTCCTTGTATAATTTTTTTTTTCTTGTTTCAGTTTATCACATGTTAATTTTTCTATGGGAAAAAAAGCCATATAACCTTTAAGTTTTAAATGTTAAAGGTAACTTGATATTGAAATGTTCTTGCCAAAAAATACAATGTATATTTTGTCTATCATTGTTTGCATTTATTCTGTTCAATGTATCACCTGAAATATTAGTACAGAGGTTTCAGTCCTGTGCACACAGCTGTATTATTAAACAAAGAGAGTATCAAGAGGCAATTGTATTTTGCAGCATTTTCTTAATGTAATTTTGAGCCTTTTATTGAACTCGCAAAGAACATACTGTCGAACTTATTTAAATGAAAATCAAATGTCGGTTTAATCCTGAATTCCTGGAGCCTTAAAGGCTGCATGTGTAGAATATAGTCTTATTGTACTGGTATCTTGTTTTTAATTATTGTATTTTACTTTTTGGAAAAAATATATAACAGTGAAATTGCCAATTGGAAATGTAACTAGATGTTGAAAAAATATGCATTTTCTTTTATCTTTAAAAAAATCATGTTAAGATCTTGTTCAGCTCTTGTTGAAATGTGTACCATTCTAAGTGTGTTTCATCATCTGAGTATTTTTATTTCATTGGAAACTTGATAATATAATTGAAATAATCTCAACTGCATATGCAAGTTAATTTTACCGCTGAAGGCTATAGAAGTAGAATATTATTTTATCATTCCATGTTATATTTTCCCATTTTTTAATTGCTTTCTTCTTTTAGTTTATCGTGTATTCAATTTTCTGTGAAAAAAAAAAAGCCATGTCATAATCTTGAAGTTTTAAATGTGAAATGCTACTTGATGTTCAAATATTTTGACCAAAAATAAAGTGTATATTTTGTCTGTTATTGTTTGCACTGTTTTTATTCAATTTATCACCTAAAATATATGTACTGAAATTTCAATCCTGTATACTTTGAGTCGTATGATTAAACAAGGAAAGCAACTATCTAGAGCAGAGGTTTCCAACCTTTTTTGAACTGGCGCCACCTTTTCTAATAAACATTTTAATTCCAACCCCCTCCAAATAAAAAAAAAACTTACATAATGCATGGTGAATTCAAGAATTAAAAAAAAATTCTAATTGGTAGAGTATTGCTGAAATAGAAACCCTACTGAATTTCTTCTTTATTTAAAATAAAAATTTTAGCTTACCTATCATAAGGCTGGCAGGGATTTTGATATGAATTAATTCATAATAAACTATTGCTTTCTAAATAGATTACAATTTCAGAGAACCCCTCAAAACGCATACTTATATTAAAAAGTACTTTTAAAAGTAATTTTTTATTAAAAGTAAAATTTAAAGGCATCAAATTTCTAATAAGAAGGCTGAATTAGATGCGTTTTAAGGAACTTGTTAATATTAAGCTCGATTTCACTTTAAAACAATCGTAAGTCTCAGCGTTCAGTAAAATGAAGCCTATTTCTCTTTTTCATTACCAATGTTGCCTCGGTACTAAATCCACGTTCTGATAAATATGAAGAGGGGAATGCTGTCGAAGTCGATCCTGAATGCAGTTGCGAAATAGATTACTGCGACCAAAAGTTTTGGCGGTCATTCTTGAATTTAATTATCAAATCCTCATTTGTAATATCCTCTTTGTTTAGATCCTCACTTGTTCTATTAATTCTTCTGAGGTGATCCTGCTGTGTTGACATTGGAAAAATGATCCAATCTGGTATGTGCATGCTTAACACGTCCTTGAAGTTATTGTACACAATATTTGGTTAATCCTCTAACGACCCTTCGTGCCACAGCAACGCCCCCCTGAAAGCTTTAAACGCCCACAAGAGGGCGTTATCGACCACGTTGGGAACCTATGATCTAGAGGCAATTACATTTCTGATTAGTGCAATTTCGAATCTTTTTTGCTGAGCTTACAAAACTTTCATCTGCAAAAAAAAAAAATCATAAGATATGCATTTTGTTCAGTTTTTGTTGAAATATGTACCATTTGAATTGTGTGCATACACTCGAGCTCATTCAAACTAAAATGAAGTATCGTTTAAATTTTGGAATATTATTCTAATGCTAATCCTTTTTTGCAAATTTTACATGTTCTGTAATTACAGTAAAAGCTCTTTATTCGCGGGGTATATGTTCCATAAATATGCCGCGAATACGGAATGGTAATTTATATGGGATTATAGGGAATTCGTTCCTAGGTGACAAAATTATATATATATATATATATATATTGTAATTTTCTCTTGCTTGGCAGATTTCAAAAGCTCCTTCAGTTCAGACTGATATGCAGCAGATGCATTAGCAATTTGCTTCTTAAAAATAAGACTTCTTTCGATAAACGGATTAATGTTCATAAAGATATCGCAAAGCTCATTTGCCATTCTTAAACCTTCACTAAGATTTTTCAAATTAAATGTCACGTTTCCAGTGCTTGTTGAAGCCTCTTCTTCAATGGGCTGTGAATTTATCATTTCCTCCAAGTCGGTTTCAGTCAAATCTTCATCTTGCGATTCAAGCAATTCCTGAATGTCACTTTATTCTATTTGTTCGAACCCATCACGTCCTGTTCCATTCTCGATTTCGGCTATGTTTGCATTTAACAACATACTTTATACAAAGTTGTAATAAGATATATTTTACTTTTTTTATTAGTTATTTGACAGCATTTACAAAAGGATATTGGGTTAGATACCTATTGGAATCCTTTTATTATTGTTTATGTACTTATTAGATCCGCGAATAAAGAAATTTTTAGCCTCGAATAAAGAAATCGGGTCGCATTTTTTAAATCCGCGAATGAAGGAAGCGCGAATAAGGAGCTTTTACTGTATTGAAAAAGAAAATATATTGCTTAATTAAAAAAATTTACGACCGTCTAATTTAGATAGACAATAAGTTTTGTTAATTTTTTTCGATTTTTTTATAAAATTATTTTTGAATTTAAAAATAATGCAGTTAGATAAAATTGGCATTTCAAAACTGCATTGGTCTGATTATTTTTATTTAAAATTACTATTATTGGTGTCAAATTAGAAAATTTTTTTAAGACTAACTCCAAACGCGGCAATTCAGGCATTTCATTTACAGCTCTAATTAATCTGCAGACTGATAATAAGTTGCATTCAATCAAACTAACCATTAGTTTATGGCCTTCGATTCCTATACAAGAGCTCGATGTTAAATTGACTCGTCTTTGTATGGGACACACCCGTTTTGCCCACAAACATTTGTTCGGAAATGATGCTCTGAAAGGTCCGACTTGCCGTGTAGACTTTTCCGTTTTACACATTTTAATTCAATGTCTCTCTTTTAATCATCATCGCAATCAATTGTTTTCTTCGTCATCAACATTAACACAAGCTTTAGTGGGTGAATATCCCCATAAAAATATTTTTAACTTCTTCAAAATCATTGGATTTTATATTTAAATTTTATTGCCTTTTTAAATCCCTTCCATATATTTTCTTGTTTTAACTTTCAGTTTCAAATGTTACATTTTAAAACGGTGATACAAGAAATTTGCTTTTTATCTCAATTTTAACATGCTGTAAAAATGATTTTAACCATTTGTGTGGCGCAGTTTGACCAAAATATGGCTCTTGCGCCAATAAAACCCAATAAACAAACTTACAGCTCTAAAAAAAAGGAGAAAAAATATTGAATGTTTCTTTACAGAAATTTCTATGTCATTTTCCTAATTGGTGGCCGTTTTACTAATGTGGCTGTAATTCCTTAGCGTAATTCTAAAACATCTGAACAAATATGTAATTGTAACATTTAATTTCATTTTTGTTCAGAATTTTGAGAATTACCTTCTTGATAGTTTAATTTTTATAGAATTTTTAGAATATATTAAGTTGATTAGGATTTTTTTCCAGACAACTTATTAAGTAAAGAAATTAAACCTTTTTTCAAAGGGGTACGCAAATAAATGATTAGATGCTGAAAAAATTACCTCTAAAGAAATATCTTATTTAGAAAATTTAATAGTTTTGCTGTACATAGAAAAGCAAAAAAAAAAATATCACTGCTTTGTTGAAATAGATATATAATTTGTTAAATAATATCAATGTTGGATCAAGAAATCTCTGTCAAATAATTGTTGAATCATCTTAAATAGGGCTGTTGTTGATTTTAGGTTTAAGTACTCATACTGAAAGAGAGAAAGTGATAAACGTACGTAAACTTGTTTTACTTTTTTTCATGGGCGCCATTTAATTATATAATTACCATATTATAAACATCACTGCAAAAAAAAAAAAAAAAAACCCTTATCAGAATGATCTGATATGTCATCTAAGCATACGTGAAGCATTAGGAATTTATTTTCGTTTTTTAGGGGGAATAGTTCTAAAGTTAACCGATGGATGGCGCTGTATTTATAAAACAGTAATTAAAAGATGTTATAGTCTTTTTTTCGCAACCGAATTAATTGAAAGTAGTGCGGCTGAAGATAGAAGAAAATCGGATATTAATTGTCTCGAGAAAACGCCTTCGAAAAAGAAAATACGAATTACCTCTTTTTTCCATTGTCCACATGCCAAAAACAGTGGAAAATAACAAAATCAATGAAACCATCAAGAAAAGGAAGACAGCGACGTTTAAGAAATGTTCAAGTTGATTTTTTAAAGAAATGTTCAAGATGCTCTCTATTATATTTTCCTAGCAGTTGTAAGTGGCGGTAAATATGCTCCGCTATAGATCAGAATATTTCAGTGGTGTTATTCTGAATGTATAACTGTATACTATTTGTTTATAATTATCTAATTTAGAGAATTTTCACATAAATAACTGTTCGAATCACTTATTTAAGCCATTTTTAAATATTTAACTTTATAATATTTTGAATTTTCTTGCTAAGTTAAGCAAAGTTCAATTCAAAAATTTCGAAACAATATTATAATTTATTTGTGTGTGATAAGAATTTAAATACCTTTTAGATCACAGAGCAATCCTATTTAATACAGATTATGTAATTATATCTTCCAAAATCAAAAATTGATATTGAATTTATTTTGCAATTAATTGAGTCGCTACATATTAAATCGTTTGATTTTCATCTATTAAGTTTGATCACATCACATAATATAGAATTCAGCAAGAGACGTGATCCATATCCATAAATAGTTTTAATCAATAAAAAATTTAGTGAAATATAAAAGTTTTTAAAATATTATCACACAAAGTATTGTTTCTAAAAATATCAAAGCACACAAATAATTTCTTAAAATTCCGAAAATTATTTTTACATTAATATAAATTTAATCTGTAATTTTTTTAACAAATTTTTAAATACGGTATGCAATACTGGTTTTAATTGTTGATAATTAAGCATAACTTCATTGTTTCATCAATTTTTTAATGCATTTATCTTTTCTGCTATCGAAGATCATTATATTTTTATAGTTGAGATAAAGATCAGCAAGTTAAAACAGTAATTTTGAGAAATGAACTATTTAAAACTTTTTTTTGACTCGCTATGTTTATATAATAACTATCTAAAAATAACATACTTCTTTTTCGGCATGTGACCAACTTCTATTACAATTTTTGTTTTTTGTTTCTTTTAAATATCTAAATTTTGCTCAGTCGTTTTATTTGTTGTTATTGTAAAGTTGGGTTTTTAGGAGAAAATATTTAGATACGGATCACACACTGATTACATGTGAATAATTTTCAATCTTACCTACATAGAACTTCTATTTGGTCATTTAAATAAAATATCAAAAAACTGAATACACTTAGTTTAAATGTAATTCGAAACCATCCGCTATATTATAGTATTCATTTTACACTTGATCTATTAATACTTGTGTTTTAAATTTGCATTCAATTTTACTATGAGCAATTCGGGTCCCAGATGGCGCTATATGATGTTATCAGCATGAGAGCAGATAGAAAAAAAAATGTTTTTGTGAGTGAAATCACTTTTTTTTTCCCCTTTCTGGAAAGACACTTATGAAGATCTAAATGAACTTAAAAAGTAAAAATATTAAATATAAATACATAAGTAAAAAAAATAATAAAGCAAAATGCAAGTTTCGAACCGACGGCCTCCACAGCAACCATCATTCATGTTGTTCTGACTACTATAAGAATGTTATACATGTTGTTCTGACTACTATAAGAATGTTATACATGTTGTTCTGACTACTAAACAGGATGTTATACATGTTGCTCTGACTGCTATACAGAATGTTGTACATGTTGTTCTGACCACTATACAGAATGTACATGTTGTTCTGACCACTGAGCTGACGTCGAAGCCGAAGTTGAATATAAATATTCTAATAGTTATAATTTTGTGTGCTTGTAAAATGCGCGTTGTTATAGGAAAGCGACCTGTATAGAAAAACTTAAAAAAGCAAAACTTATCTAAATACAAAATTTGATCCGAATCATTAGAACCGTTTCTAAGATATACAAAATAAATTCAAGAATTGTTCGTTTAAAGTGGTATGAACGAATAATGATTGCACGCACGAATAATAATTAGTTTTATTTTGTTAGCTTACATTTACATTCCGGAAGTGTTTGTAACGCGGATATAAGTAACACGATTTTTTTTCTTCTAGTCAACATTTTTTTAAATTCTGGCAAATAAGATTTTTTTTGGTGGATCAATATTTGCTTCCTTCGGAATGACGTTTTGCGTGTTCTTACATATGATGTAATTGTGAGATTTCTTTTATGCTGGAATGAAACAATGGGTAATGAGTTGAAATTTGCTAATATTTCCTTTCTGCGTTATTATATATATATAGTATTTGAAAATTGCGTTTACCCGGAAATACAGACATGGTTTTTAACCATTTCGGAATCTGATTTCATTATTCTTCAAATCAAGTAATTTTCTTTTTCTCAGTATCCCTACATTATTTTTAATATCTCGAGCACTTTTTATATAAATTTATTATCTTGTGAGAACATGTTCGTGTTTTCGATAGGAAGTTTTGAATAATTGGAGGCAACAATAGATCTCCGATTTCTGTTTGGAAGCACTATTCAAGATGGTGCATCATTTTGACGTTTTATTATTATTTTTTTTTTTTTTCAATTTTGATTGCAAGTACAGAGGAAAGAAGATGCAAATTAAATTGTCTGATAAATTTCGAACAAACCTGTATGTGTTTTTCAGAGCAGTAAACAAGTCCTTGTATTGGGTGAATTATTAGGCATATTACTTTTACGAGTGCAAAGAGTTAAATTCTACAGAAATGTAATTAAATGTCAAAAAAATTACAGTAATAATCATTGAAACTATATGCCACCTCTATGTCTAAAACATATCTTTTATACATTTTTTAAATAATTCTGCTTAGTCTTTTTAAACCATAATTAAATTAACAGTGAATTACAGGGGAAATTTTCATTTTCTTCTTACATCAAATCATATAGCCGTACTTTTTTTTTTGCATAGTTTGTTCATTTTTGCATTTCTTCATCCAATTCTTGGATGTTTGTAGTAATTAATATTTTCGGAGTACCAAAAATTAACCTCTTAACTCTTTTCTTTTCTTTATTATCTAATAAGATGACACCTTCTTTTACGAAAATGCTTTTAATTTTGATTCAAATAGAATTCCATTCAATACTCGACTTATCTGTGTATTCGAAGTAATTTTAATTTTTAATTAGAATCGCTATGATTGGTTTATTTTTTGCTTACAACCATCAAAATTCGATAAATCGGTGCACGTATGGGATTCGAGCCAAAGGGATAAGTGATAAAATAAATTTAACTACTAAATTAATAAAAGTGGAATATTATAAACAAAATTAGAGCTGGTTTTAGAGAATATGAATTATATAAATCCAAAATTAGTTTAAGTATTATTAATCAGGCTTCATTGCAGTTTTTTTCTTCCAGGAAAAAGAGAGTGGATTGGAGGAATATGTTTTAAACAAAAGATGACTTAGTTTTAGAATTCTCTCTGAATGCCATTTTATATTGTACCTCCAAAATTGGAACGTTTCTTGATGTCTTCGTAAATGATTTCTTATATTCTTTAGTGAGTGGGGATTCAATAAATTTGTATTATACCTCCAAAATTAGAACATTTCTTGATGTCTTTGTAAATGATTTCTTATATTCTTAAGTGAGTGGGGATTCAATAATTTTGTATTGTACCTCCAAAATTAGAACGTTTCTTAGTGTCTTCGTAAATGATTTCTAATATTCTTTAGTGAGTGGTATTCCATAATTTTATATTGAACCTCCAAAACTGGAAGGTTCCTTGGTGTCTTCGTAAATGATTTCTTATATTCTTTAATGAGTGGAGATTCTATAATTTTATATTGAACCTCCAAAATTAGAACGTTTCTTAGTGTCTTCGTAAATGATTTCTAATACTCTTTAGTGAGTGGGGATTCCATAATTTTATATTGAACCTCCAAAACTGGAAGGTTCCTCGGTGTCTTCGTAAATGATTTCTTATATTCTTTAATGAGTGGGGATTCTATAATTTTATATTGAACCTCCGAAATTGGAACGTTTCTTGGTGTCTTCGTAAATGATTTCTTACATTCTTTAGTGAGTGGGGATTCCTTAATTTTGTTGATAGGAAGAGATCAGCCCCTCCCAAGTACTTCAATAACAAATAAAATTGGGTTCGTTGATTCGCAAATACCTAAAACAACTGGTATGAATCTGATGATGCATTTTCGGTAACAATACAGCTGGCCAAAAGGATGAAATGGTGAAGATTAAAGTGATACAGGAAATTGATAGTATGGTTAATCAAAATTAAAGTTAGAAATGTCTGTTTTGGCGGAATTCTTGGCATAAAGAGTACAAATCATTTTGTTGAATAACTCATTTAATTATATGGAGATAGGAGGGACTGAAGTATCTTTATACAAATGATTAAAAAAAACCTTTTATTTCTCAAAAGTCCGTGATAACGTTTTAAAGAATGCAAAAAATGATTCATAATAAATTCATACATGATTCACTCTCAATAATAATAAAAAACCAGAGGAAAAATCATTTTTTTCTCTGAAAATTTTGAATTTATTTTGACTTTCGTAAAACTTATATTTTACTGCAACTAGATTTACAAGTTCTAATAAAATCTAGTTAGTTACTTTATACTAGTTATTTTTTAAAAACTAGGTTTGTAAAATACTTTTCAATAAAGTTTTGATCGCTTTTTTTTCGTATAAAATTCTAGATTCACAATCCTCACAAAAATATTTTTTAATTTATAAAATTCAATTGGTTTTTATAATTCTATCTAAACTCTAAAGAGTTTTTAAATTTGTTCAATTTCTCAGTTTTGATTTGCTTTAATTTGAACTTAGACTTTTAATGCATCTTTTGTTCTTGTTAAAGTTCTATTACATTATATAAGATATTTTTTTTAATTAACCATAAATCTGGCTCAATATGGCCTGCTTTGGCTCTTGTGCTAATAAAACAGCAACAACCAATCCATTCATTGCACCAACTTTTATTTTCAAAATTGAACAAAAGTCAGTAATCTTTTAGAATACTGAAAATATGATTTCTCTTTGAAAAAAAATTCTTACGTACAGAAGTTCTTCAAATAATATTTAAAAATAAATATCTAAGCCAATATTCTTAAAATCCTCAAATGTTAGCTTTTTTGTACCACATGATTATTTGAGCTCCATCGTTCACAGTCACTTTGTCTGGACCTGGAATATAAAAAGATAAAGCTTAATTAAAAGCACATAAATGAATCTTATGAATTTCGAAAATTTAATCACCAAGCTATACTTTATATGAAATGGACCATTAAAAAAAAGGCAAGATTAGAGAATAAAAAGAGTTATGTGCAGTCTTCAACAAAAATCATGGGGTAACTCTGATATTTATATTCGTATCTTCATAAAATTGATGGAAATTACTTAACGGCCGAAATTACTTAGGAAAACAGGTTTAGGTTGGTGGTAAAATTGATTAATGGATTTAATTAACATAGTTGATCAATAAGTACCATGGAATTTTCCATTTACTCAATCAAAATTTTTCAGTAATTCGATATTGGAGATATCGTTAAGAATAAATTCTTAAAAATAATATGAATACAAATGAATTTTCTCTTAAGCATTATCAGACTATCAGGTTTCAGATTAAAAATTTGAATCTCCATTAATTTTTTTGTAATGTTAATAATAAAAAGCTGTTTATATTTTCTATTGAATAACAACAGGATGTAGTAGCAACATCATATTTAATTATAGAAAGGCAACAAAATATTAATTTTTGTATAGTACAGTCAATACATGACAATTCCATTATTGACGAAGCAGGAGTTGAAAATTTCATTTTATTCACACGCATATAAGGACATGGATAATTCTAAAATACCACACGACACAAAGATAAAGAAAGTGTACATGTTGCCGCATCGGCGTTTCGAGTGCATCTAGTTAGGGAAACAGATTTTTCCCTTTTCCCGACCAGAAGGAATCAAAACTTTAACATCCACCCCTCCGGACGAAGATCTTCATAATTCTGCATATTATTGTTACAATAAAGCAGTAAATTCGCAATAATACAAATTATAACAATAAAGCAATAAATTCGCAAAAATGCAAATTATAACAATAAAACAACAAACTCGCAATAATATGAATTATAACAATAAAGCAATAAATTCGCCACAATACAAATTATAACTATAAAGCAATTAACTCACAAATATACAATTCTGATTATAAATTTTCATTCTATATGATATAAACTAAACAAATGCAAACAAAATTCATACACTTAATTTGCAGAGGGCAAAATAGTTATAAAACGAGCATTTCGTTTTAGAACATTGATGACCCTAATTTGGTTGTCACTGCCGTGAAAAAGTTCAGTGATTCTTCCTAACAACCATTTCGTTAAAGGTAAATTTTTCTTTTTTATCAGAACAAGTGTTCCGAGTTTCACATCAGTTTTTAAGATTTCCATTTGTAAACGTTGTTGCAAACTGCGAAGATAATCGCTTTTCCATATTTTCCATATACTTTGAGATAATTTTATAATTTTCTGCCATATTGATAATCGATTTTCATTTAAGTCAATTAATAGTGATTCGACAATGCGATTAATTGGTCTGTCAATCAAAAAATGTGCGTGTTCTGTCCTCGCATCGGCCAAAGACCGCCGTGCTGCTAATGGCAGTTGGGGCACGTTAAATATGTCTTGATTGTAAAGTCTTCCAAGTTCCCATAACAAATTATACCTCTGAGGGTACTGAATCAGGGATGAGCCGGTCTCTGATTTAGATCTAAATTCTGACTTGCGGATAGATGAATGAGTTCGATCGCCCTCTAGAAAAGATTGCACCGTGTGTGTTCGAGAAAAGTCATACTTTAACCTAAACAGTGCTCGTTATCAACGAAAAGCGCACACTTCTGCGATAATTCGAAAAAGCAGTGCTCATTCGGGCTTGGTATGACCAAGTGGCATTAGACCCACCACACCGCCACCACCTCTAATCCTTAAATTCCTTTCGTTTAAAAACCTCTGAAATATAATCCGAACCACCGAATTCTCTTAGAATTACTAACATCTATCTGTCAACTCTATTAATTGTTCCAAAGCTATGTTTCTATCATAAATATAATCCGAACTATGCTATGTTTCTAGCATAAATATATATCTCAGGATTACTAATCCTGAAATATAATCAGAACCAACCAATTCTCTCAGAATTGCTAACATCTGTCAACTCAATTCCCCTTTCCAAAGCTATGTTTCTTGCGTACTGCGATGGGGTCGGAATTTCTGTCGAACAAATCAAGTCAAAAACAACCGTTTGTATTTCAACACATCGAGTCGGGTGTTTGCACATTCCTTAACGTAATCTGCGCTATGTCGTAAACACGACGCTCAGCTGTTTCACTTCCGAAAGTGCGAATAGCTAAAACTTCCCTGCTCACTGATTTTCAATCCCAATTCCTCGACCACCTCTCCCAAGACGAAGGATTTATTGGCCACGTAATCCCACTTACAACGCAAGTGGGTCCGACCCAGTCCGACCCCGCTGGAAATGTTTGTAATAAAATCTGACCAGGGACCCTATTTTTCTTTTATTTGATTCGGTGCTGAGAGATATCCTGGTAGAAGTGGTGTTATTTTCTCTGGGGTGTAAAGGTCCCCACTTCACCCGGAGGGAGGAATGTTCTTAGTTTAGCTTTCGGATTGAGGTCTTTCGTAAATTAAAGAATTATGCGAAAAAGAACCACATAGCTAACAATTTTGATAATTACTATTACAGAATTTTTTTGTATGATTTTGAAAACATATAAAACACTAGTTATTACCCTCGACTCTGTCCGGGTGGAAATTTTGATGTGTATGTACGAAAAATTATCAAATAATGACAAATAAAAGAAAAATAAACCTAAAATAAAAACGATACATTTAAAAGTATAAACATATACGAAAAAATACATAACATTAATACAATTTAATAATAAAAACACAAAACTAACGTAAAAACAATTTATTTACATTGTATGCCCAAAATAAAACAAAACAGCAAATCAAATCTGTCAAATCTATTTTATTCATTGATCGAGATGGAGATAGCTGCAACAGTATTATACATGTAATTTTTAAACTTTTAATTTAAATGAAAACCCGTCTACAATTACGCTGGAACTTTCAACGCCAGTTGGCATAAGGCGCATGTCTGACTTTCCTACGCCAGTTGGGGTAACGCAGTGCAGATTAGAATTTTTTTTATTTGCTTTATTCTATTTTTATTTAATTTGAAAGTAGTTCAGAATGATTTCGAAAGATCGATTAATAAATATTTGATTTTAAATACGTCAAACACAAAGAAAATGAATAGAATTGTTTGAAATTATCGGTCGAAATTCTGTTAACCCTAGCTTCTTTTCTGTTGGAAAAAAAAAAATTGGAGCCTTATTTATTTTTGGTGGGATTTGGCTCTGCGTTTTGGCGCGAAAGTTAATCTTTAATGAACAAAATATGGACCACTCAATTAACCGGAATAAAAAAGTGGCTTATGCTCTATTCCTGACTATACTCTTAATGCTAAATTTCATCCAATTCCGTTCGGCCGTCCTGACGTGATTAAGTAACACCCATCCAAACTTTCACATTTATAATATTCGTATAGATTAGTATAGATTTTCCTTTAGACATTAACGATTTTTTTCTTTTCATTAATACTAAGTGAGCAATCATGAATCGTGTTTTTCGGTACAAAAGATACATTTTTGATTACTCAATCTGTCACCGGAAGTTGAATAAAAGTTTCTTATTTTGATTAAATTTGAGATTTGATTCATATTTATTCTGAAATGAGTTAGTGTGTGTAGTTAAGGCATTTGTATGCGAAGGATATCTATTTTTATAACTGATCAGTTTTGTTTCTAAATAAATATTCTTTTGCATTAGAAATCTTTGGATTTTCTAATAATAATGAACTTTCCTTGCATTCTACTTCATTTCTTTTGAATTTCAGTAAATTAGTGACATCAAACAATTCACCTGCTCTACGTTGACGATTATAATTTAATTCAACGGGTAGTTTTTGTAGTATTACAAAGAAAATAGATTGCTATAAGTACCTATAGCTACGTTTAATAATTGCAACGATCTAATTTGAGTTTGCATCATACATTCTTCTCAATCCTGTTACATTTGAGCAAGTTTTTACTGGATCAATCAATAAAAGTTTATGCATGTGAGAAGTTTATGCATATGATTATATCTGTTCGGCCAAATCTTTCTTTTAAAGCTGTATCGACGCATCATAATTTTGCTCATTTAATGAAAATCGCAATAAGGCATTGAAGACAATTCCACCAAGATACGTTTTTAGATAAGTAAATTTCTCAATTTTTCTTAATGAATCATTTTTATGAATTGTGGCTTCGAAGGAATTCCAAAAATCTATCAATTGACTGCAATCCCCATGTATATTTAATTTCGGAAAATTAAAGCTGATTTCTTACGGGAATAACATTTTCCGCGTTAATTGTAACTGGACTGTTTGTTTTTACTTGTGGAATATATCCAAAAATTTTCTATTTGTCTCTCTGTCTTAGATTTTATATCGATTGCCTTGCCTTTGTATTCTTCGCATATCTCAATTTTGCCAGCCATTTCGCTCAGGTCTATATTTAATTAAATAGTGCCATACACGCTAATCCTTAAATTCTTTAATTTTTTCGTGAGCTGAGCTTTTAAATTCACAAGCTCATTAAATTTGGTTCCTTTTGAGTAATCAGAAAAGGTATTTTTTTCATTTTAGTTAAATGTTTCGTAAAGATAATCCATAGTCCTTTCCTTTTCACCCTTTAATCTATCCATATCCATTTAAGACAAAATTATTCAAAGCTTAGAACAAATAAAATATGTGCTCTTTACAGCGCTTCTTCCAAATTGTCGTGCTTTCCAAAACAATTCCAAATTTCAACATATCGCGTCCAGAGTACACCATAATGTACAGTCAATGCATGACAATTCCATTAATGACGAAGCAGGAATTGAAGATTTCATAGGTTTTATTCACACACACATATGGACACGGACATTTCTAAACTACCACACAGGCACAACTCTAAGAGAGAGAGAGTGTACATGTTGCCTTATCAGCATCTCAAATACTTCTAGCTAGAGAATGAAATTTTCCCCTTTTCTCCACCGGAGGGAATCAAAACTCTAACATATATTTTTATATATTTAGGCATTCATGCAGGCACGAACAGCAAAATAAATTAACTAAAAAAAGGCAACGAAATACTAATTTTTATATTTTTATGAACACAGGAATTCATGCAGACACGAACAGCAACACCACTTAATTAAAGAAAGGCAACGAAATACTAATTTTTATATTTTTATAACCACAGGCATTCATGCAGGCACGAACAGCAATACCACTTAACTAAAAAAAGGCAACGAAATACTAATTTTTATATTTTTATGAACACAGGAATTAATGCAGACACGAACAGCAGCACCACTTAATTAAAGAAAGGCAACGAAATACTAATTTTTAAATTTTTATATACACAGACATTCTTGCAGGCACTAACAACAACAACACTTAATCAAAGCAAAGCAACGAAATACTAATTTATATATTTTTATAAACACAGGCATTCATGCAGGCACGAACAGCAAAATCACTTAACTAAAAAAAAGGCAACGAAATACTAATTTTTTTATTTTTATAAACATAGGTATTCATGCATTCACGAACAGCAACATCACTTAATTAAAGAAAGGCAACGAAATACTAATTTTTATATACACAGGCATTCATGCAATCACGAATAGCAACATCACTTAATTATAGAAAGGCAACGATATACTAATTTATATATTTTCATATACATAGGCACTCATGCAGGCAGGAGCAGACATAATATGTAGTAATAATAATAACGAAGATAAAAATAATGTACTTACTTTCTGTATAGTGTGTCATAGAATCGACGTCTTTTCCAATATACAGCAACCAGAACAGACCATCTTCAAAATCGTTTGTTATGCCTGCTATATCGTAAATGTATACTTTTTGTCCCATTTGCTTATATTGAAATCTACAATTGAAAAGAATAAAAAAATTCTGAAATATATAAAATAAAATAACGCTAAAATAATTTATATTACAAAAAGTTATAAATTTAGTTAAACTTAAGGAAAATCTTAAGACAGTTGAAAACTTTTCCTAAAAGCGTATGAAGGAAAATCGAATTCGTAATTCACAAAAGACGGTGTTCCTAAAATTAGAATTCGAATCCAAGTGAAACAAAATCTCTCTAATATACGATCTGACTAAACAAACAATCTTTTAAAATTTTCTTCGTTAAATAGTGCTGCAAAATTATCTAAGGCGATTTTTCTGTACCTTTGATAATGATGGTATGCCCATGTTAATACGGAAAGGACGTACAGTAGCTTCTGAGGATAAAGACCCCCGAGCATCCAAAGGCAGATATCTGACTTCTAGCTCAAATGAAGATGACACGCAATTCTCATGCACACACCCTTTTTACCGGGGGGGGGGGGGCTTATTCATGTATCTCATAGATGGAACATAAGGGAAGAACACCCATGCCCGAACCAACTCGAACCCGGGAAGCTCAGACCACGAGGAACACTGCCACCCCTGTGGCTGGTTGCACACACAGCGCTTTTATCTGATCGCTTATTTCCCCGATGCCGACATAACAACAGAAGTATATTGAATTATACTAGAGCTTACACACTAGGCGGACAAATAAAGATTCGGTCAATCCGCCTTTTATCGGACTCTGTGCAGACACCCGCTGTCACTAGCGCTTTCGGATAGAGACAAGATCCCAAATCCCCATTCATTGAATAAATCGAAATAAGTCTATTCCCCCCTCCTTTTTTTCCCTCTTTATTCGACGACAAGATAATAATTATCGAATTTGTATTCTATTCATTTCAAATTACCCTTTAGCAGTGCTTAATTTAATTAACACGGTTAAAGTAAATTTATTTGTTGATGAAATGATGCTGACTCTTACGACAGAGTCGGAATCTAAGAGCCGTGTGTGTAAGTATTTGATTTCTGGGGGTGGTCTCGGCAAAATACTGACAGAAGAGAAAAATGCTGTGTGTGCAACGAGCCTAAGCCAAGACATCGGCTTTTACACACTTATTTTTGTTAAGTAAATCAAAGACATTTTTTTTTTCATTTTATTGTTGCTAAAATTATATTTCTTTTATTCGAAACGCCATAACTCGAGATCTTCATTTCCATACAATATGGAATGAATTGATTCCAAACACATAAAAATTTTCTGAAGGCGAAAAGGGCACACCATTTTCCTAACAGGTTTTTTTAATGCCAAAAGAAGCCTTTGTGCTGAAAAACAAACATTAAAAAGTTAACCATGCAAAAGAATTTTTTATGCATGGCTTGATGAAAATTTTTAGCCAATAAAAACAAACATTAAACTGAAAAACAAATATTAAAAAGCCAACCATGCAAAAGAATTTCTAATGCATGGTTGATAAAAAATTTTAGCCAATAAATCCCTTCTTGGAAATTGTTGAAAGATAATATACATTCCAGATTTGACAAACTGACTCACTCCAGATTTAGAAACTATATTCCAGAAACTGACTCATTCCAGATTCAGAAACTATGCTCCAGAAATTGATTCACTCCAGATACAGCAACTCCATTCCAGAAACTGACTCACTCCAGATTCAGAAACTAACACCAGAAACTGACTCACTCCAGATACAAAAACTATATTCCAGAAACTTACTCACTCCAGATAAAGCAAATACATTCCAGAAACTGACTCACTCCAGATT
>JAPMOQ010065315.1:27735-56740 GCA_026543055.1 Argiope trifasciata | reverse complement strand
TTCTTCGCTGGAGGAGAAAAATTATTTTGTTTTGTTGTCGAAAATATACTTTTATTTTTACAGACAATGGTATGCTTTCAAAATATTTAATGTCTGTACAAATACAAATAATGTCTGTAAAAAGTACAAATAAATGTCTGTAAAAATAAAAGTATATTTTCGACAACAAAAACAAAATAATTTTTCTCCTCCAGCGAAGAAGAGTTCGCGTAAAATCTGAGAGTTCTTGAAACTTTCTGAAACAATCTATAATTTAAATATGGTAAATATTAAAGCGTCATATATGACACAAACTTGCATTTGATTTTTCGCATTTAAAGAAAGTAATACTTTAAAATTTTCAGAATTAATATGGAATTAATTAATTTTAAATATATGTCAATACCCCCCACTCCCCAAGCATCGACAAACCTGGCTCTTTTCTCCCCTTTATTTTATGTTAGCGACTTGTGAGTCAGTTAGTCAACGAAAGGAAACATGATCTCACAATCTGCAAACAAATTTGAAATAAATCCTGATAAAAGTATTCTGAAATTTGAGAAAAGTTTCATTTTAATTATAATGCATTTGAGTACACTATCCTTGTAAATCAAATAAATAAAACGCGTCTCGGTTAGCCAATAAGATTGCAATTTATTTAGAAATAGTTTTAATATTTCGAGGTGTTTTTTATCTCAGGTTTTATAATTTTTTTATGTCCTAGAAATTTCTTGAATATCACTACTTTTGAAATTATTTACTTCTAGTTTTTTCATTCATAGTTATTCTGCCTTACGTTGATTTACGCTTTTCCTTTCGTTTCTTTTTTGTTTTTTCGTTTTCTTTTTATGAATAAAAGAGAAAAAAATTCTGAGGAAATCTGCAATGAAAAAAAAAATACTTCCAGTTCAGCATTATGATATATGTTTTGAGGCGACCGCCTCCAGCGCCTGTGCGGAAATCCGCCACTGCGATCTAGTACTCAATGAAAAAAAAAATGTCTAATAAGAACAATTAAAATGAAATAATAATCAGGGCGTCAGAAATTCATTGCAAATACTTTAGAAATAACGATATAAAGCTTTTCTTAATACTGGAAATATTAAGAAGAATGCAAATTATATTCATATTAAAATATTCAGCTCAAATAAAAAATAATTCATTTCTTGTTGTGCAAATTGCATTTTAGAATTCACTATAAAACTTTCAAAGAACAGAACAAGATATCAAAGCTCAATGTAAGACAGTCAGCAGAAGTAATTATAAGATATGTACAATTATATTTGCTAAATTACTTAGTCACGTCAAATAAATTTTTTTAAATTGTGCATATAATAATAATTTTTAATGCAGAATTAATAGGTAATTATATTTTTTAGAAGCTCTTTGCTCATTGTTTGGATTGCATGCATGATTAGGCTTAAATTTTTGTCGGATGCTAAAAGAATAATGGATTACGCTTACTTTTTTTTTGGTACTATTAGCTGCGTATATATAATTTTTTTGTTATATTTCATGATTGCTTAGCTTTGTGTAAAGAAATTTTTTTATATATATACCGTCGATGTAGAGCTAAAATTCAAAATATATTCAACATGACTTAATATGCTCTGGATAATTTTGCAACAGGAAAAATGATCCATAACCACACATCGACAGGGAATAAGACGCTGCGCACATAAAAGAATTTTTACTTCACATTAACAACGTCACAGCATTATTGATAGAAAAGAAACACGCAGGCAATTACGATACTAAGAAGCAAATCCCAAACGTTAGATTAAAGTAGATTCTTCCAAATATCTTTGAAAATCTTGAATTACCAAATAAATATTTATTACAGTAATAGTTATATTCTTCAAGTTTTCATCTCATATGAAAAAGACTAAAGTCTTGGATCTCCCATTATTAAAATAAATACATGAATTTATGAAGGATAATAATGAAGGCTGATTGATTAATTAATTTTTGTACTGTTAAAAAAATATAAATTAGAAAATGACATTTTTTCTCATTCATTTCAACTATTGTTTATTTACTGAACTAAGCCTTATATTTCAGTTATTTAAATTAACGTTATATCATAACGTATATAAACGTCTTTAAAATATTTTTTTCAGTTTGAATTTTTTAATTGTGTAATTTATGAAATGCTAATGCATTTAGATATAATTTATGACTTTTATTTCTTATTCAACGAAACTAAATTTTGTTATTAATTAAAAACATTAAATCAAAGTCAGTTTATGATATTTTAAAATGACTTTTGTTGGACAGCAAGATATCTTTTTTAACCATTGTTCATTCATCATATTAATGATACGAATTATGTTACATGAATCAGTTTGAAAATTTACATTTTACTTTTCCATAAGCTGAAAGCATTAATTCAAACAAATGAATTAGAAATGCATTGAAGTATATGAAAAAAAACAGACTAAAAAAGTGAGATTTTATGAAAAATATTTTACATTTTGGCTTAGTATACTTCTATTTATAGTGATTGCATATTACTTACTTAATTATAATGCATAAATTTGCATCTTTGATTATGAAATAGATACACAAGAATAAATAAAAAGCTGAAATAATTTTGTCATAATAAATACTCAAACTGAATCATATTTCCCAAATTTCAAAAGATTTGGAAGAGAAGGGGGAGAATATTTGTACAAAAGACAAGCAGATCTATTGTGCATTGAGACATTGAAAGATTTTAGTTTTAAAAGATTTCAGAAAGTAGTGCTTCAACTTGTGTAAATGTGTCCTGCAATAAGTAACATAAAATCCATGTTATTCATTGTTATATGCTAAAATTCATATAATTATGAATTTTTGAAATCAAAATAATCTATAAAAATTTATACATGCTTGTAATTTTTGTATATACCAAAATCAGATTAATATATATAATCAAACTTCTGATTTAATTTGTTTTAAAATAACAACCATTTAAAAAATTTGGAAAGCAAAACAATTTTGGTGTATTTATACTCATTATAATTATCAAACCCAATGAGTACCAAAGCCAGTTTTTAAACTGTGCTCACTTAAAATAATTACATAGCCTGTAAAACAAATAGTAAATTCCTTAACTAAGAAATTATAATAAATAATATAATATAATTAAAAATCAGTATGAAAATAAAATATATTATGAAATATGTTTTATTTCTGAAATCCAATTAATGAGTAAATTTTATTACCAGTTGATATATGAATTGTGCGTATAAAACATGCTTTTTTCATATCAGCAATTAAGTTTCTCAAGGGAATATGATAACAAAGCCATTTCCACTAAATATACAGTCATTTTGCAAAATTAATATTAGGTTTATTTACTTATTATTTTATTTTACAATTTTGAATTACACATACCATTTTGTTTGTTAAATGTAATACATTTGTGTTGTTTCTTTAAATGATATGAATGATGGTTTGCATCATGAAGGTTTCTTTCAACAACATAATTATATATGTAACACACACACAAACTGAATACTTGTATATTAAATGCATGTCATTGAGTAATATGCAAAATTTCATAATTTATTCACAATGTTGATCAATAAATTTCACAAGCAGCATGCAGTTAATACTCAAGTATCAAAATATAAATGAGAGGTTTTATTTTACACATAGAATACATTATCACAAATCTCAAATTTGAATAAACTTTGAACGAAAAAAAAAGGTTAATCCTATTTGCACTTATCACAGTTATAAGTTGTCAAATACATTCAGTCAATAAAAATCTAAAAATTAAATAACTGATATATAATTGATTGAAATGCATTGCATGAAAATAGCCGATTAAATGCCTCATTATCAAACAAAATAATCCTTTGTCTTAATTTTTAGGCTAAAAACCCAAAAAGCATGAATTTTATCAGTGGTAAAATCATTTGAGAATACTAACAAACATAAACATTGGAAAATAATATTTTGAAATATAGAAAACTAAATTCTCACATTGCTTAATTTTTTTCACATGCACAAATAATATTACACAGCCATTCAAAGAATTTTTTTAAAAAAAATCAGAATAAATATTTTTATAGTCAGTATAAACTTTGAATTTTCAAAGAATTAAGAATAATAATTTGTCTTTAAAAAACAATCATATTTTCTTATTTATTTACTTTTGCCAAAATAGTCATACATTTATTCTCTTTTATATAGAGAGTACATACATTTATCTTTTACTAGTATCATGAAAATTAAAATTTTCAAAATTAATTACAATTTTAGAAGCTTGCTATATCCAGTTTTGCAATATAATTATTCGAAGTCCAACACATCCTCAATAGTCAATCATAAGAGTAAAATGGAGCATATGCGTAACGTTAAATTTGAGAATTTAATTTATGTTTCATTTTTTAATCAAATTGAAATTAATAATTTATTGATTCAATTAATTTAAAAAAAATTAAACTTTAGTAAAATTAAATTCTTAGACATATTTGATTATTCATAACTGTTGATTAATGCAAAAAAAAGTCTTACGTTATAGTGCTACTTCATAACTTAATAATATTTATCTGTAAAATATTTAAAAATGGAAACTTCATCCCAATTATTCCCCCCAAAACTTAGAAATATAACTAAAAGCAGTCATCATACCCAAATGGAACTCATAAAAGCCTTATCACACACGAAATATCGTCAGCAAATGACAACGAAAGTGACGTAACTATCGAAGTTTCATATGATTGGTTGCCGTTTTCAAACAATATTTCCGTCACTATCGTAACATTTTCAAGTTGGTTAAAAAAAGCTCACGATGACAAAAAACTTGCTTGACCGGTTGCTTGTGGGTAGAAACAAAAAACTGCTGCCGATATTTTGCAGTGTGATAAGGCCTTAAGTAAATCAAAATGATACTATTCAAAACAACTGTATAATTAAAAAAATTATGTCAGCAATTTTTATTTAAAAATACAGTATTCCTTTCTATCGAAATGTTTTATTATTTTTACTAATAGTTTTTATTCTTACTTAATTAATAATATAATTGTTTAAAATGATATGATCGTGTTTCTACTGCTGGATTCTTTTAATTGAAGATACATATCCTTTGAAATATTGTAAAGAAATCTTTATATTTTAATTTTTAATATTTTAATTTTACCTTAAATAATTCTCTAAAAACAACAATTTATTTTGCATTCTTAATTATAGTTACTCTCAATTTCCTTTTCTAACACTCCTTTTTTCATTAAAGAAACAGTAGGAATTGTCTCCCAAAAAGATTATCATATATGCTCAAATAAATATACTATCTACTTTTCCACAACCACATAAAATCATGATTCTTGGGTATGGCAGTGAATCTTGTGCACTCACTGATGAATAGTAGTTGTGAAATAAATATTTGGCATTAATTTACATTTTTATTGAATATATCATTTGATTCTTGGAGATTAATTGCTGGCATGTGGCTAATAAAACCAAAAAGTGTTTTTGTGTTATAGACTAAATATATTTATATTTGTGTTTTGTCCCAATCCACTGAAACCGAACTCAATGCAATCACATATCAAAATACTATATGTCATTGTGTCTTAAAGTTACCACATTTGCATACTTGTGAAAGCTCAGACCAATAAATAATCAGCCCCTTGATAGCTTCGGTTTCAAATTTGATAAGTATCTTAATTTTAGATGTTATGTTAAATTAGTTTAATAAATTTTATCCATGTAACTTTTTCCATTTTGAATTTATCATATTAATTTATAATAGGAAATCTAAGCAAATAAACTTTATTTGAATAGATGGATTTTTTTTTTATTATATGATTTTAACACAAATTTTGTGCAAAAACCATATAATAAATTTCATCTTCTCTCTCTAAGCATCATCTGACAGTATTTTTTTTTAACTGATATAACACCAAAAATATGTTTTTTCCCCCTCTTAAATTCAAGGAAGTCAGAAAATTAGATATTTCTCTAAATCTTGAGTTATTATTATTATCTTTTTTTGACAATTATAACTTTCTCTATACTGTTTAGCATTCTTTATTTCGTATATGTTGCCACATATTTGCTTTGGATAGGACATATTTCTCTATCTTGGATATACTTCATATATGAAAAAGTAATAAATGACAAACTAAGATATTTTGATGGATATTGTTATATCGGTACAATCTAAAGTGTTAAAATGATAATTAATAAGAAAAATATGGTAAAATGTCCATATCTACCACAGTAAAAACTTTTAAAACTGGACAAAAAGAAAACAATTTATTTTTATGAGATTGAAGTTTATAATAATTTTAAGAAAAATACATTACACAGTTATTAAAAATCGCATTGCATATGGCTGCAAAATAAAAATCCAAACTTAAAGGATAATATTCTCTTTAAAAAGCAGTTCTTAAAGAAAAATGACTTAAAAATACAAATCTTTAAACAATCGGTAATAGTTACTTTTATAAATGAATTAATATATTTTTAAAGAACACATTGACTAATTTCTTCCACCATCATTCAGGTTCTCAACAAATATTTGCACAGCTTTTAAAAAAAATTGGTTACAAAAAAAAAATTGATAACAAAAGATTTTTAGATGGTTTTTTTTATTATTATTTTTGATCTCCAATGAAATTAAACTCAAGTTTCACCAACAGTGAGCATTTCCTTTAAGTATTTAAAAATAAATTGATTTCTCTTGAGGTATTAATTACATTTCAGAAGAAAATTTATCACTTGGTTTTAGAAATAATATCTAAATTATAATATTGGGTCATCTGCATGAATGCAAAAATCACTTAATGAAATTGTCCTGTTTGGATTTACTCTTACAAAACATTGAATTGTATTGAGACAATTAAGAATTAAATTTAGGAACATAATTTCAGTTTTGGTTGTTGATAAAAGATGAATATCTATTCCTGAAGTTTAATTCTATTTATTTTGTATACTGTCATACTTTTTATAGATATGTAGATTAGTTCAGTAGTACTTATTATAAAACAAAGTATTTATTTGTAATATAAAAATAACAACTTAGTATATCACAAGTAAATCATTATGGAAGAGAAATGAAAATAACTGCTCCTGGTTCAATTGTATGATATCAGAATATGTATAGTGACAAATAGACTCTTCAGGGCCATTTTAAAAATATTTTGTACTGCTTGGAATATAAAAACTTACATGTCCCATATCAATGCTAATATTTTCCCATGTGTAGCAAAATAAATATGATATATTTGGTATGAATTAAATTTCTCACGTTTGAAAAGACATAACAGCATTTACATTATATTTTTAAAAAGTAAAAGTTTTTCTTCTGTGATTTTCAATAATTCACATTTAAAAATATTATAATATAGTAATATATTATTAATATAGTTCATCAATTGTCCATAGCAGAGTCAAACACATATAGCAGTTTATTATTATTACAAGCTATTAATTAATATTATTAAGCAACTTTTAATACTTTATATTTTATAAAGAAATTAAATAATGAATAGATGCTGAGTATTTACATATCAATGTCATTCTTTTTCTTTCTAAGTAACAGGCACTTAAGTAAATTTTCTTTTTAAGTAAGTATGGCCTGTCTAAGTAGATGCTTAGTAATAAAAATTGATGTTGTGATTCATTTATCTCACTATTTATAAGAATAAAAAAAATTTAATTCAATTTTTATTCATTCTAAATCATTATTTTTATTTAAGTAAGTAAAACTTATTATCTTCTGTGAAAAATTACTTTTTGGTTTTTTACAATGAGCCTTTTGAAAGAATTGAGATTTTTAAAAAAGGATTTTCGAGCAAATCAGAATTTGCAACGATTTTAATAAGCACTGTCCAAAGTATGATCAATTAACATTTAGAAGATAACACATTAAAATTCATAATCTAATAACAATTTTTGATCTTTGCATATGATAGTTCAGCTTTGGGGACCCACTATTTTCCAGTATATACCCATTTAATCAACTTTAAGGACACAATTGCTTGCTTGATTCTTTTTATCAAAAAAATTAAAAATACTTTAAAAGAATGATGGTTTATAAAAGCATATCTTTATAAGCTGGTTAAGTTGCTCAACAACCCATATCTTTTTTTGAGTCAGATAGATGTACATCAATGAAATAATTAAACAGCTGAGGTTGAAACAGTACAACATTTCATTCAATTCAATGAAAATGGAAGATTAATATTTTCACACTGTGTTTAAACTATATTTAGGAATTCTAGGCTATTCATTAAAAATAAAGTCACTCTGATACAGCTTAATGTACATATATTTGATGAATTGTAAATTCTGAAAAGTAGAATTTATCTGAATTTACTATAGTTATCCCATCTGGCCAAATAGTCACAGTCAGTTTTCTACAATGACCATGAGGTCAATGAGAAATCTCTTCCATATAAAAGAATTAATTTAAAATCATCCCATTTCCTCTCAAACAGGATTCAAGCTGCATGCTCCAAATTTATTTATTATTATATGTGGAAGATCAGAAAGAATGTTATTATAAATGAATACTGAAATAATATATCCAATAAATTAATTTGTTTCTTCTTCGCCCTATCAATATCATTATCAGATATGTTTTACTTAAGTCCTTTAAATATAAAGTTCACTTCTAAAAACAACTATTTTATCAAATTAATTTTAATGTTTTAATTAACATTTTTATAACATTTTTTGTCCAGCAAAATGTGCAAAAAAGGCAATCAGTAGAATAAAAATTGTTGAGCACCCCAGATAATTCTACAATCAAATTAAAGAAAATATATTAGAAAGACATTTAATAAAAAATTATTTAATTAATATATTTGAAACTTTTATTTAATAAAATGGCGAAAATAAAATAGAAGAAATGGGTATCAGACTTCTAAACAAAAGCATCAAAACTTTTCAAATTAATTAATATAATATTTATAATTATGACTATTTTTAAAAAAACCAACATATTTGGTGATTTATAGTCTACAAAAAATTAAAATTTGACACAATTATATGTCATGAATTTGATTCTCCAGCATCGACCAATAAAACACTATGGTAGGTACACAAGATTGTTCCCCCAACTTCCATAAGGGATTAATAAATGGGGGGAGGGTCTATGTGATGTTAAGTATTCAGCATTTAACACATATAAAAGCTATAAAATATGTGTTTAGTGAAATTAAAAGCTTAATAAATAATGCATATAATCCCATTATTTGAAATAAGTTAATTATAATGCACAATAATAATGCACCACAATATTTTTTAATTTAAACTTTATTAAAATATACACATAATAATATTCTAATGCATTCCACATGACTTAGAATAATTAATCAAACCTATGAATCAATGACTAATGAAAAATGACAATGATGGCATTTTCTTATAATAAAAACTTTTAGATTCAATTTATATGAGAGGAGGGAAACTTCTAAGGATACTGATTCAGTTATTATTATTCATGGACAAAACCTTTAAAAGTTAGGCAAAGTGTAAGCAGCAAAGCATTACATATGAATTAATTAGTGTGATTTTTTATTATTATTATTCTTTTCTTTTATTGGTTAAGTTGTCAGGCAACCCCCCACCTTCCTGGTATTGGGCTGACATAACATTTTCTAAAATGTATTTTTTCCCCTTGTTTTGGTATTATCATTATTTCATTAAATTTTGCAATATAAACTATGAATATATAATACTTTATATTAAAGGAATAGTTGCAACTAGAAATCAATAATTTTTATTATAAATATATTCATCACAAAAGGAACAAACTAAAAAAAAGTAAACTAAAGTTTCATATACTAATTGGTATGTATGTCTATTATTAAATAGTGAAATTTTTATTGCAACAGACTTTCTTGATGGAGCTTTAATAAGGAAAACTGTCCTATATAGGACAGTTTTCCTTAATAATTTCCTCCCTAACGTTAAATATGATGTATAAAATCTCCTTTGCAATATCTAGACTGTTAGTAACATAAAATATTATGAAATGACATTCTGAGAACTTATTATCAAGGTAAAAATACAATGATAAATGTTTTAAATTTTATTATATTTAGAGAGTTCAAAATTATAAAATTGAAAAAAATTTTATAGTAGCTAAAGAACATCATCAAACTGAACAATCTGTCAATCAAAATCTTCACTAGAAATATCTAAAATCATAAGAAATGTATGATTATAACTTAATTAAATATTTATAAAGTATACATATATACATGTTGTTTAGGAATGACAAAACAGCTTTTAAGATACATTTTTAATATTTCCATGACAGTTTCATTTTTAGAATTTTTAATTTCTAATTCTATCAATTACTTTATTCTTAACTAATGTAAATACAAAAGTAAATACCTTTTTAAATCTTAAATACAACCTTGACTTTAATATATATATATATATATATTAAATAGGTAAAACAAAAAATTTTATAAAAAATTATTTAGGTGTAGGAATATATTTTAAGTTATAACAAAACTTTCATTTATACAGAATATTTCTTTCTATTATACTCTCTATTAGATTTTTAAAATATCTACTAGTTTCTTTTTTTAATTTTACAGTAAATAAAACTTGTTAAAAGCAATTAGTACATTTAAAGAGTAATTATTACAAATATTTTTAAAAGTTTACAAAATAATATTTTCAATAAAACATACATACTTTTACTATTTCATTCACATAGATATTTTAATATTGTTTATAGGATATAATTCAATATTTATGATATAAAGTTTTAAATATAGTAAATAATAAGAATGAAAAATTAAAATTATAATAAAATATTTATCTCATACAACATAGGTACAACTTTGATATACACCCCCAAAAATTATGCGCCAAATCTGGCACTCCCTACGGACTTTTTAGGTAGGATTAATTATTTGTGTTTCGCGAGAATCCATCTTGGCAAGAAAAAAAAGGCGCCAAAAGCAAGTATTTTGCTTGGCAAGAAAAAAAAGTCGCCAAATTTCCAATTTGGGGGTGTATATCAAAGTAGTTCCCCCATTAATATTATCAGAAATATTTAAAATAATGTTGGCAATAAAAAAAAACCATGATAAGCTTGCAGCCAAGTAAATGCAATACAAGATCAAAACAATGCAATTAGGAAAATATAATGTTGTAAATCATATTTATAAATCATAAATATGATTTATTGTTCTAATGTTATATTTGTTCTAATTCTTAATAAAAGTCAAATTAAATATATGAACTCAAATAAATTCAAAAACATTATTCAATTATAACATCAAATTTAACATCTGACTTGAATTATGAAATTTTAAATTGATTTAAAATGGAATGAATTGAGAAACGTATGATATTCTGTTTCTATGTTTGATAAGATAAAATATATATTGAAATATTCAGAGATGAATCGGCACTTCAACCATTAAATCAGAAGTAAAATTTGCAGTGCTGATATATACATATTCTAGCCCTTTTTCATCCATCATTCACGAATTTTAAGCAATTTCTAGCAATTAACAGAGATACTAATTTAAATATTCTAATACTCACGAAACAATTTTTTAAAATATATTTTTTGGGTTAAATGCTATTTATAAGTCTGTCAAACAACAGAATTTAAATAAAGTCATTAACTATTCCAGTATAACTTACATAAATGCTATGTTCATTCAAATATCAAGATTATATCTCAAATTGGTTAATTTTCAGTACTATTTTAGAATAATTCCCTGCACCTACATAAACTATTGTCATCTTCACATGTAACGAAATTTTTTTTTAACGAAAGAAAAGAGGGTACCTTTTAAAGTGAATTTATTCATAAATGAATTATTTGAGCAATATCAGTATTTTCAAGATTTTTCTTTCGCGCTTTTAAAATCAAAATAAACAGACATTAATGCCACAACTACACTGGGAAAAAAATGATTTCGCAGTAAAAGTGTATCAAAATTTGTTGCTGACGAAATATTAAACTAGTTTTGAATTTTATAATTACTGTATATAATAATTATTACTCTGGCTTTAAAAAATATTCAATTTATATTAAGAAACTATTTAGCAATTTGAAGATAACAGTCAAAATTAAATAACATATTTCGAAATTGCATTAATTGAATTCCAATTGTGCATCTGGCAACATAAAAATTTTTGGAATCGAATTCTTTGAGTTTCGATATAGCTAAAAACAATTTTACTCATTAAAAGTGTGAATCGTTATTATTTTCGCTTGAACTGAAAATTTTATAATAATACGATTTATAGTTTTACAGCTAATATGGATGATGAAAGCAGTCAACAAGGATCGCAAGAAAGATATTTAGATGAATCGGATGAACATTTGCATGAAAATAATTTATCACAGAGTTTTAAAGAAACGCGTAGAGCATGCTATTATGTGTGTGGTATTTGTAGAAAATGGTATGAATCTACAGTTTCTTTGCTTATTCATTTTTCAGAGCATTTTCAGAAGTGTCCCACATGTGAAATTTGTGGGGAGACATTCACAGAAGCACAGGATTATGTTGATCACTGTGCTCAACATATTGGATGTACTTGTCTGGTTTGTGATGAAACATTTTTCAATACTGCAGATTTTGATGCCCATGTACTTGAACATAAATTGAACTGTTTTAGGTGTAAATTATGTTTCACGTCAGAAGAGCAATTGAAACGTCATTATGCAGAGCATGAAGATATGATTAATTTTCAGTGCGATATATGCTATAATTATTTCAGTTCAAAAAGAAGCTTGAGAATACATAAGTGCGCACAGCATACACAAACAAAGCAATATAAATGTAAATTATGCAATGAAAAATTTACTCAGAAGAGTAGTCTGAAAAGACATATTAAGTTTATACACAAAAACTCGAAACCTTATGCTTGTCATTTATGTGGTAAAAAATATTCAATCAAAGGAAGTCTGGAAACGCATTTATTTAATCATGCTGGTGAAAAGCCGTATTCCTGTTTGATTTGTGGTCGTCGCTTCGCAGATAAACGTAACTTCAAACGCCATGGTCAACAACATGTTGCCATTGAGAGTCTTCCCTGTAAAATATGTGGCAAAGTTTTCCCCTCTGATAAAAAGCTAAGATCTCATATGTGGCTTCATTTGAATGAGGGAACTTACAAATGTGACATTTGCTCTCGGTCATTTAGCTACAGTAGCCATTTAAAACGACACATAACGCAGCATAATGGAGAGCGACCATATATTTGTGGTTTGTGTGGAAGCAGTTATATAGAGAGGTATGAACTTGCTCGCCATTTAAAGAAGAAACACAACTATGAACAAGAAGTGGTTGATAAAATTATAGCAACGATAAAGTATAGCAATAATGAAGAAAAAAATTATGATATAGAGTTTTTGAATATTTAGTTAAATATTTCATTTGCATTTTTATCTATAAAGCATGTGTAACAAATATTTAAATTAGCATGCATTTAAAAAATAAATATGTTTCTTAAATGTTATTTGAAGACTCTCTATTAAAGATTTATTTTTATGTAATTGTGCTCAGACTATTTTTGTTAAATTTTAAAATTCTTGTGTTTCGTTGTAATTACTTATTTTTCTTATTCCATTGGTAAATCTAATTCAATTAATATTGATAATGCTAATATTTTGAAACCCTTTTGACCTGAATGAGCATTTGAATAAACTCTGTAATCTTGCTGAAAGGGTTTTAATTTATTAATTTTTCTATTTTGAATAGGGCATAATGGAAAAAATGTCTTCACTACCAAGTAGAACTAATGAAAGTACACTATTTTTCATAAAAGTCTATGCCATAAAATTGCAAATATATTGAAATAAATTTTATCTCTAACTCATTATCACATTCATCTCATCATCACACAACTTTTATCACATTCATTTTTAGTAGCTCTTAAAAAAACTGATTTATTTATTAATCATATACTAGTGATAAACTCGTATAGAAGCAACTCGTATACAATCGCAAACAAGTTTCACATCAAAGATCGGTATTTTCTCGGTATTGTTCGCCAATGTCATACAAATAATAAGCTGGTACCAATTTTCTTTACTTTATTATGAACATATAATAATTTTTGACTTAGAAGTAAAAATCTGAGCACTCGAGGTATTTTCAAGGTTGTTCAAAGTTCCACGATTTTATGTGGGGCAGAGATAATATCTTTACTGGTGAGAATGCTAATAAATTCTTCGGAACCCCTTACTGTTGGCTTTGCGTGGTAAATAGAATAATCCCTGCAAATAATTAAAATGAATGTGTACGTGTGTATTGACTCTAGGATACCCCATTTGACTTAAAAGTACCAAATTTGATCCAAATATTCTTTGGAGAGTAAGAATGCACGTCTCGTAAATATTTTTTTTAATTTGAATTAAATTTTTCATTTAAAAAAAAATCGCCTACGTCTTAGTCTATTGGCAGCACATCCTCACCGTGATCTGAACGTCCCAGGTTTGAGTGCTGGATAGAGTATGGTTGTTCTTCACCCTGTGGTCTATCTGTGAAGTGTGTGAAAGAGCCCCCCCTCCTGTAAATAGGGATTGTGTAAGCGAACGTGTCAGTGCCATCTTCATATAAGCTATAAATCAGACTTCTGCCCTCAGGTGTATAGGAAGACTGCGTCCACTTTCTGTTTTACGAGGACACGTCATAATCATCCTTAAAATTAAATGATTTTTTTTCCCGTCTTCTTTAAAGTATTGTGACTCAAATACGTTTTTTACACCATTTTAAAAACTTATAAGATAATCTTTTTAATAATATCGTGTCATGTAAAATATAATTGTCATGCAAATTCTCTGTAATTTGGAAATTTTTTAAATATATTTTATAACTTTTTTTGCATAGTATTTAATTAATTGCATTGTAGATTTTTCTTTATTTTGGATTCCTTTAAAATGCAATTTTAATGCCTAACTTTCAACAATCGGATTTCCTTTTTCCGAAGAAATTAAAAGTGCATTCATTGTTTTACCAGATACTAAATAGCACGATTTTTTTTCACTGTTTAAAGTAAAGAAAGAAAGAAAAAATTCTACTATATTATCTGCACGGTTACACGAAGAATCTGAAAGTAAAATTATATTAAAGCAAAAGTTAGCAAATAATTTGAAATAGACTTTTCCGGCAAATAAGCTTTTAATGACACTATGATGTGATTGAACTCGTGAACTCGATAATGACACCATGGTGTCATAGACATAATGATTTCATGTACACAACTAACAAAGTAAAAGTAAAGCTAATAAGGTGACACGACATTAATCAGCCCCATTAACAATTTGCACATTTAAAATGTCTTGTTGAGAAAAATCATGAAATTCGAGGATATAACGGGAATCAAGCAAACAATTATATTCATCAAACCAGTTGGTTGCCAAAACGACTATACTCTACAACTAATAATAAAGATAATTTTTATGTGCATGATGATGCTCTACAGATGCCAATGTTTGATGTTGAGTTACGATATTCGGTATAAATATATTTTGAAGGGAGTTTTAGCTTGGTTTGACGGTTTTTCAAAACAAGTTTTTAAAAGTAAATTGTCATATTTGAAAACCGGTTTACCGGAACGCTTTTATCGTCTTCTTCAAAAAAAAAAAAAAAAAAAAAAAAAAAAAGAAAGAAAGAAAGAAAGAAAGAAAGGTTGAGACAGATTTGTTTAGCAGCAGAAGGCTTAGGTTGATGAGATGCCAATTTATCAACCAATAGAGTTATATTTGAATTTCTGTTAAATGACTTTAAAAATTTAAACACTGAAATAAGTTTGAAATTATTATATGCTTTGGAAAAACGAATTCAATAAAGAGGGCAAGTCGAACTACCAACTCTTGATGTATTTTCAAAATTCACAAAATATTTTTTTTTTTTTTTTTTTTTTTTCTTTAGAAACAGAAATTATTAAGTTATCGGGAATGATGTTTAGAATATTTCCAAATTCTTATGTGTAAAACTGATTCTGATGAACAGCAAATCGAAGAAATTACTCATCAGATTAGATTTTTTTAAAAGAAGCCACAGTAAAATCAGTTTATAAGTTTCTTGAAGAGCCTGAAAAAAACTTACAAAGGACATTGAAAGCTAAATTTTCATTATTTGAGACAAAGAATAAAAATGAAATAACTTAAATTTGTTATTTGATGCCATAAATACTATAAAACCAAACTCAGTAACTACTGGACGAGCATTTTCAATTTCAGGCAATATTGTGTTCAAAATAAGAATAGGACTTAAACACCGTTCAGTGGATATTTCACGTTTTTTAAATTCCTATTTTCTTAGGAGAAATTAAAATAAATGAAAAAATATAAATAATAACAATAATTATATATATAATATTTTTCTATATTCTATTTTTTGACAAAAAACCATTTTTTTTTTTTTGGAAATATTGAATTTAAAAGCCGGTTTTAAAAAAAGTCGTTTTTTGTATAAACCCTATGTTTTAAAGAATTTAATTCATCAGAAATTATGCAAAATCTTGGCATTTTGTCATGAGAATCTGCAAAAAAATATCTGCATGAAAATTATTTGTACTCCATTTTAACTAACTTGTTAATAATACCAAGTTAGTCATTGAGTGTTTTGGCTTACATGTTCAAAATGGGAAAATTCAAACGGTCAAATCCTAAATTGATAAGAATCTACATTTTAGATGACAAAACCAGTTTTGGGAGATTTTATTTATCGAATTCTTTACGTTTTCAAAAGCTAGAAAGACTTTGTATTCTGACAAACAGAAATCATTTTAAATCGTTTTCTTTCAAAATTTGTCAGGGATCCAGAAATTTAGAATAAAAACCTTATTGCTAATTTCATACGTTTTGCTCAAAGCGCTTTTCACCTATCACACTGACAGTCAAAGAGAGACGTAATTCTAAAAAACGTTTTTTTCGAAATCCAGGATGTCTGAAACATGGAAATCTCGAATTCCAATACTTTTACAATTACAATACTCTCTTTGTGTATACGTCAAGTAGAAAGATAATGGATTACTATCTTATCTGGCTACTTTGGATGATGACACATGATGTGGTATCCTGTAAAGGAATGCTATCTTTACTTATATCACATCTTTTTCTTAAACATAGAATGCAGATTTCCGAGTTAGCATTCTTGAGTTTGCTTACAAATTACAAATAAGATATGTAAAATTATTGTATTGTGATAATCACTATTTTCCTACATTGATAGTTGTAATAGTTCTAGTATATTAAAAGTCATATTCAGAGCCTAACTTCTATCAGAGGGTGCCTCCCAAATCGAATAAAATGTCGAATTGATGAATCGGTTCGGATATTTTTGATTCAATTAGAATAAATATTCGACCTTTAATGCCCCAATATTTATAATAATAAAATGATATTGATAAAATAATTACCTTTCTTAAATAATGAAGTTTGTTTTGTTTGTATGTAATAACTAATTAAATACGCTTACAGAGTTTCGCGTACAGACAGATGCTTAAGATATCTGTAGAAAGCATCCTAAAATAAATCTTGCCTTAGCATTTTGTTAGATTGCATTTTAAATTCAATGATTAAATGTGGTACTTCGAGTTAAGACTAAGAGTGTTTTTAGTTTTAAGTTTAAATAGCATTTTGAATTAATTAACGAAAAGTACCACATACGAATTCTATGGACTTTTATACACGGTTTTTTATTACTAAAATAGTGAAGAATAGGGGTCCCAAAAAGAAGTTTTCGGCCCCTATTAGACTAAGTTTGACCTTGGTCATATTTAAGCGTTGGATTTAAAATTTATATTACGAATTATATTTGTATTTAATTTAAAGTTTAAATTTTTTTAAAAAAACTTTGCAAGTGTAATAATATTATTCTTACTATAAGTAGATTCTATTTTTTTTTTTTCGAAAATCAGAAATTTTGCACATATACAAAATAAATAAATAAATAAAAAGAAATAAGGGCAATGCAATGTTTAAATCTGGTCAATTTTCCTTTTGTATAACAGTTAAGTCGAGTTTTTTTTTATGGCACAAAAGCCATTTTTGGCTAAGTTGCGCCACATTCTTGAAATCAAATAAATTTATACAACTGAATAACATATAAATTAATTCTTAAATACAACAGTAACGATCTATCAAATTAATATTTGAAAATTGATGCGAAAAATCATATGAAAGTTTTCAAAGAAATGTTCTATAAATTTGAGTATTGCATTTAAAGTTTTCTGGTTATGAGGTTTGAAAACAATTTGATTGTATAAACTATATATTTTTCAGTATAATTTATAGGTTCAAATAAAAACAAGTAATATAAAAAAAATATTTTCAGTTCCTACTTAGATCAACAAAGAAATTTTTTATTTAGGTTACTTTTTATTAAATAATTATAAAAAAAATTACTAACATCAAAAAATGATCGAATTTCACAAGAAATGATCTCGCATTCTTCATCTTTACATGAAAAATACCGAAATCCTCTCATCTTACCGAAAGAGCTACTGCCTGTCGATTTCAATTTCCATTACAAACTGCTAAAATTCTAGCTTTAAGTATTAAAAATTAATTAAATTTCATTAATGAATTAATATTTAGAAACTGTATCCATATTCAGTGTTATCCAATACAAATTTTTAAAAATGTATTTGAACTTTAGTGGATGAATAAAAAGCATTTTATAATTGATTGAAAATTTGAATAAGATTATATTATAATATATATATATATATGTATATATATATATATATATATATATATATATATATATATATATATATATATATATATATAAAACTGAAAAACCCAATTAAATTTTAATTGATTCCCGAAATTGTAACTGTATGCATATCACAGGACTTCTTTGTTCTGTACTATACTTAGTTTTAAAGATTAGAAAAATATTATCCATATATATATATATAATTGTACTATCAGTAAGTAAAATTTTTTTTTTTCTAATGTATGAAGATTTTTCAAGAAAATAAAAATATTTACATAACTTTAAGAGAAGGAGAAGTGCATTGTGTTATCTTATTTTTATTTCTTTATTTTTCAGATATTTTCATAATTATGTCTTCAATTTATTTTTCTTGCTCTTCTAAGCCTATTTAATAATAAAAAAATAAATATAAACGAGCACAAAAGTTAAGCAAACCACAAAGGAAGTTTTTAATTGGAGGATATGTAAAGAGAATATACAAGAAGACGTCATGAAATACGAATAACTTGCATGTTAAATTTTTAATAACGTAAAGGAAAGTCAAACTTCTTAAAGGGGATGATGTAAGATTTTTTTGAAATTTTTCTGTGCATGAAATATTAAAAAAATGAATTAATAATCATTAAAAAACTCAATTATTAGATTTTCAAAATTTTCAACGTTTAAAATTTACCAGAATACCGAACTCTCTGTTTTAAAAGAATGTAAAGGCTACGGTGGCCTGGTTTTAAGATCTGGGCTTTGACCTCGGAGCTGAAAGACTTCAGGTTCGAGACCTGTTTAAATCGACGAACGGTCGTGCAAATGGATCTGGTGCACGCTCAATAAGTCGGGACCAAACATCCTCCCGCTGGTTGATGTGGAAATTTGGAGAGTAGGGTGCCAGCTGATGTGACATCCTCATCATCTGATCATGGTTCCGAATTACAAGGTCCATACCAAAACAGCCATATTGCTACTTTTAAACGGGACGTTAATAAAGCTAAATGAAACTTTAAAAGAATGCTTGTTTGTGAACACTATAACCCCAAAACGCAACGAACTAATTCGGTTAAATTCGGAATGTAATCAGACTATCCAATTTGATTGAAATACTGCGCCAAGAAATCTCTCTCCCCTCTTTAATTACGCATGTATATATGATTCAAATATTGATTGAATTAAAGGATTGATAACCCTTCGGCCTCAAGGAGCCAGTTTTAGAATTGTATTTAACGAAAAAATATTTTAGGCAGCTTCAAGGCAACAACTTTAATCCTCAATTTTTACTTTCTTGTATGCGTAGTAAAACGGAAGTATTATAATTATCTAAAAATTCGAACTCGGAATTTCGAGGAATCTCCACTTTTCAGATCTCCTTGAGTTCGAGAACACATTTTTGGAAAATGTTTGTTTGTCTGTAACAAAGATAACTCAAAAAACACTTGAGCTAATTGGATGAAATTTTGTACATGTTAATTACACCGAATTTGTAGATTTCTATAAAATCGGGGGCAAAATAAGTTCAAAGGAAGTTTGTTTCTCTGGATACTCCAATATAAGTTAACCCGATAATTATACAAAAAAGAGGAATAGATAAATAAAATTTGATATAGTGTATAAATCTATTAAATTTTGAACCAAACCTAAGAAGGGGTTGATTTATTATCAGTCTATAAAAAGTCTATAGAAACAAGTAAACCAAATAATTTCAATGATTTAAATAGATCAAATTCGATATAGGATTTTAAGACTACAAATGCAGTTTTGCGTCAAATTTTTGTTTCAATCGGTTGGGGGAAAAAAGACTGAATGTAAAACACAAATTCGATTTTGAGATATTAATAAACGTATGCCAGATTAATCATCGAAAAATTCACCAAGGATCACACGACACATTAAATAAAAATGCCAAATTCACGCCAAAGATTAATATTTCATAATTATTGAAAGCCATTGCCATGCAAGAAGTTCTCTGGAGTAACATACTTTTTTTAGCAAGTATACGATAAAGTATACTTTATTAAAAAACAGGCGAGAAAATTTTCAGGAGATCATTCCGAAAGCTACGTAATTAAAACGAATACTTTTCTTTTGAATAATTAAACCCATATAAAATAAAATATTCAGCGATTAATTTTCATTTTAAAAGGTAGTAATTGTTAAGAAAAATAATTATTAAACCAAAGAAAAACATTTTTTCAGCAAATACCATCTGATTAGCTTTACAAATTTTATATTTAAAACAAGATGGTAGACGATTATTCTTTAGTTCCTATTATTAGTTCACATTTTTCCTATATACACTGATGGGAAAAAAAATCTCAACACTAAGAAAAATTATTGTTCAGTAATGAAATTTTAGGAATACATTTGTCTAGGTAACATATTTAATTGATTAAAGTTTCAAGATCACAGGTAGAGCCATTGGCCAGAAGAGCCATTTCAAATGTGAAATGTTGGTACATTAGTAACCGGTGTAACAGCCAGAATTTTGAATGCAAGCATGCAAACGTGCATGCATTGTGTCGTACAGGTGTCGGATATCAGTTTGTGGGATGGAGTTCCATGCCTGTTGCACTTGGACGGTCAATGCAGGAACGGTTAATGCTGGTTGTGGATGACGCTGGAGTTGTCACCCAATGTTGTCCCATACGTGCTCGATTGGAGAAAGATCTGGTGATCTAGTCGGCCAAGGCAACATGTCGACACTCTGTAGAGCATATTGGGTTACAACAGCGGTACGAGGGCGAGCGTTATCCTGTTGGAAAACACCCCCTTGAATGCTGTTCATGAATGGCAGCACAACAGGTTGTATCACTAGACTGACGTACAAATTTGCAGTCAGGGTGCGTGGGATGACCACGAGAGTGCTCCTGCTGTCATACGAAATTGCTCCCCAAACCATAACTCCAGGAGTAGGCCCTGTGTGTCTAGGCCGCAGACAGGTCACTAGCAGGCGTTCACCTGGCCTCCTTCTAACCAATAAACGGCTATCACTGCGACCAAAGCAGAACCGGCTTTCATCAGAAAACACAACAGATCTCCACTCCGTCCTCCAATGAGCTCTAGCTGGACACCACTCACGTCGCAAACGGCAGTGGTTTGGGGTCAGTGGAATGCACTGCACGGGGCGTCTGCTCGGAGCTGTCCTTGAAGTAACCGATTTGTAACAGTTCGTTGTGTCACTGTGGTGCCAACTGCAGCTCGAATTTCAGCTGCAGACGCAGTACGATTAGCCACAGCCATACGCCGAATACGACGGTCTTCCCTCTCAGTAGTACCACGTGGCCGCCCGGAACCTGGTCTTCTTGAGGCAGTACCTTCCCTTGACCACTGCCGCCAATACTCATGCACAGTGGATACATTCCTGCCAAGTCTTTCAGCAATATCGCGGAAAGAAAACCCACCTTCTCGTAGCCCTACAACACGACCTCGTTCAAACTCAATGAACTGTTGATAATGGCTTCTTCGTCTTCTCAGAGGCATCCTTGACTAACATTAACCCCCTACGTCAAATCTCAACTATAAATAACGATCACGAACCTTACAGCGCTTATTTAAAGCAAACCTCATTTGCATGTTCATAGTTTAGCTACTAGCGCCACACTTACGCGCGTAGCTCGAAATTTGAATAGACGTCATCTTTCAGATGTATAAACACGCCTACTAAATTTCGTTTATCTAGCACAGCTCCTTCGTAGTGTTGGGATTTTTTTTTCCATCAGTGTATATTTCTAAATCTTGTTCAAATTTTCAATCGTTAATAAAATACTTTTTATTCACCCACTCGAGTTCAAATATAGTTTTTTAAAATTTGTAGGGGATGACACTCGATGTTAATACAGTTTATTTTTTTAATATTAATTCATTTTTAATACTTTAAATAGAGTTTTATCAGTGTATTAGAAAAATTGGAATTAACAGGCAATAGTTTAATCGGTGAAATACAAGTATTTCAGTATTTTTTTACGTGAAGGCGAAGAATGCGAGTTCTATTCTGGCGAAAATTGACAGTTTTTTGAAATTGAATAATTCATTTGATAAACATTTAAAAAACAAGTTACTAAAACAAAATTTTTTCTTTGCTGACCTAAGTAGGCATTTAATTTAATTTTTTTTACATTACTTGTTTTTGTTGTTTTATCTATTTTAAATAAAATTCCTTCTCGGAATCTCTGCTTGTTAATTACGTCTGTCGAAAATCGACAGAAATTCAACTGCATTAAGGTTTTATTTGATGTAAATAGAAGTCAACTTATCCTTTTTTTTACGATTTGTAAATTTGGTGAAAATCGTTACGTCGAAGAATCGCGGTCTTTTAAAAGATAGGATTTCTGTTAAATAAGAATATAAAAGTATACAAATATTGAATTATATATCTGGATTTTTTTTAACTTAATTTCAGGGTTTTATTTTGTTGCATTTTATTATTTATAGCTAAAATATTTGCACATTTATGAATTGAAAACTCCTCATAGTCTAGACCTAAGTACATAAAATTTGGCTTTGTACATAAAATTAAGCTTTCTGATTTTATTACTAGATCAATAATCACTCATAGATCAAATTATTAAATAACATATTATCTGTTCTTGTGAATTTAAGCACAATACCTTAAAAGCCTAACTTGTGAATAAATGGAAAATGATACATGGTCTTGATAAAAAAAATTGTATATATCTTGTTCAAATTTTCATTCGTTAATAAAATGTTTTTCATTCACGTCCATATACAATTTTTTAACTATGTAGCGGATGACGCTTGATGTTTACATAGTTTTTTTTTTTTCAAATATTAATTCATTAAGGAAATTTTTTCAGTCATTTCTATTTGGTCGCCAAAGTAGCTAAGCTCGTCGCCAAGCTCTGAGATTACTGATGCTACATTCAATCATAAATAATATAAGATATATAAAAATAATATAAAAAAAGCAGGAATTGAATTACTTGAATTGAATTTTGCAGGAATTGAATTTTATATTACTTGTTTATACAGTGGACATAAAATGAGACCAAAGTATATTTTTGTCAAGTATGTTTAAGTTGCATCAACTTTACATTTTCCACAAACTTTGAAGATATCTTTTCTATCCAAACTATTATAACTGCAATAACTTCACAGCTGTGACTAAAGCGATAAGAAACGTCTGAAGATTCTATAACGAATGACTAGAGCATTCGTTATACAGATTATAAAGTAGGAGTCTGTATTTGACGGTTAAACATTTAATCATTGAATCACGAATTCTTTAAGATAATAGCTAAGCTGTCGTGGAATTTGAGTCTTTAGAGCGCTTTCATTTGTAGCGTCTTGCAATAATTTCCTTTGCTTACCCACCAAAATCTGGACTCTTTTAAAAATGGTTGACTCGAAAGTTGAAAATTTAACAAGAGTTGCTGATTTTTATAATGGCAAGAGCGCCTTCCTTACAGGAGCCACTGGTTTCATTGGAGCCGTAAGTACTTTCAGAAATGAATATGGTTAAAAATAACATGTTGTTTCTTATAGCTAAGCATATAGTACATAGCACTCGTAGCACTTTCCCGCTTGTTGGACAAGCCCGCTGTTACTGAGGCAGCGATTTAAGCCGATAGGTTGCACCTCTTGTTTTAGTAGCACCAACTAGGGTGAAGAACAACCATAGAACTAGAAGAACAACCATGTCCGAATCGGGCACGCCCGACTGGAACCCGACTAGATCACGGGGAAGACGCTCTACACCTATTGCCAGGACGCCGCAAAAATAATATTAACATTGGAAACCGGAAAACAATGAATTATGTCTGAATTTCATATAAAAGAATTAAGAAATGCAGCTTAAATATATATTTTTAAAATTTATTCATAATTTTTAATAACAAATATAAATTTAATCCAAGAAGCTTTTTTGTAAATTTTGTTATTATTTAATTAAATATTATTTAAAATTATAATCACCTTTGGAGACCAGCTTGTTTTCCTAGCTAGAGTTTTTGGGCTGTTAAATTATTGATATGGAATGTACGTAATAAATATTTCCTTTTGATATTTGATAAGACTAAAGAACATGAATTCAATGTAATCAGTTTACTGTAAATCAAAAAGCATTAATATTATGAAATAAAGGCGGATGTGAAAATCCTACCAAGGTGTTGAAGATTGGTAAGAACTGAAGACTGAATGTTTTAATAGACGAATTTGAACTTACCGATAGCATTTATATGTACTGTTACAAATATTTTTGAAGTCTTAAAATTACACAAAGACGTTTTCTGATTAGATAATTTTTTGGAAGATATGAGCATCCATTTATATACTCAAGTCATTACATTAATTTATCTAAATTTTTAAGCCGATTTTTTGCTTTTAGTTTAACTTTCTGTATGGAACCTCTTTTTGATTTCTATCAAATTTCTTTTCCTCTAGTTGAATGTACTTTTTAATGATGCGACAAAAATTTTAAATAATGTTTTGCAGCTTCATTAATTTGATAAAAGACATACGACATTCGTTATACTAGTATAAGTTTCAATACTGTTGGAAATATATTGAATGAAACAATCTGAAATTCGATTGATAATGTGTTTATATTTTAATGTTTCCACCCGACAATTATATTATATTGCATATATATATATATATATATATATAATACATTAGCAAAAAAGCCAAGTGGAAAGGAAAACAATGGAATCAAAATTAAATCAAATAGAAAAAGAACCGATCCTTTTGACTGAAGAACTGAAGCCTTTTTGACTAATTTATTTTATTTACCTGTTTTTAGTAGTAGCTGCATTTCCCCTTACTAAATATAATTTTTTAAAATTTTTAATTTTGCTCGAATCTGAAATATTTTTTTGTTTCGATTCCAATATTAAGTCTTGTTTTGTTTCCGATATTATATATAAATTTGCAATTTTTTAAATGGAATTTTATTTTTTGGGAAACAGAAAGTGTTAGAGGATAGAGAAAAGAAAACACGTTGCGTTTTAAAATTCACTTTAATCCATCACGAGAAGGCATAATTATTTACAAGAGGAGACGAGGACAAGACACGCCCACTCACAGCAAGAGATCAGCGGGGAATAAACGAGAAACGAATTATCATTCACCTTATTTAACATGAGATATTGATAGGAAAAATATTTGTTTACAGGGATAATACGTTTTTAAGATTCTGGTAGGGATTTTTCCACGTGTCATTCACAAGTAAGGGAAACAAAGATTTTTTTTAAAAGTATTTGTTTAGATAGATACCTAAATGGATGAATGTTATATAGTCTTGAAGCGTAATTTATTGAATTTTTGAAACAAATTATGAATTTTTATTCTATATAATGAATTTAGTTTAGTTTGTTCGTAGTTTAATCATTTATATAACCTGCCGTTTTAAAGCAGACTAGTGCTATTTTGGAACGATCCACGTAATTTGAATCGAAGTCAGATGATGAGGACGACGCCTGAGCTGGAAACTCTTAACTCCTAACACATCAACGGAAAGACGTTTGGCCCCTAACGGATTTAACGTTCACCAGACCCACTTACACGACTGAACTTCGGTGGAATCGAGTCTTGCACCTGAAACATATCGGTTCTGAAGCCGAGACCTTACCTGCAGGCCTACCTTAGCCCCTTCAATAAAATAGAAATCAGACAACTAGATAAATATGTAGATCACCTTGGGAATATCAACACTTATAAAGATTTTTCCTTTTCTGAAATAATTAAGAAGTTTACATCTGAACAGTAATTTTTAACGTCCTAATAACTGCTGATTTTTAGTGGCACTTTGTTGTAAAACTTTCATTTTATTGATTCTCTTCTAATAGTAGTCAAGTAGCTTCTTCGGACAAAATAATTTGAGTTATTTCTGCATATTGTTATAGTATGCATACAACGATTTCTATATTTTCATATTACCAGTGTTAAAGCTTGGTAATTTAATTTTAATTTTTACTTACTTGTATATAATGAAAACAATGGGGAATATCACAATTATCAAAAAACTAGATATCGAGATTGAAAAATGCATTTCAGAACTCTGGGGAAAACATTAAAGTCTCCAAAATACATTTTTGTCATCATTTTTTTTTATTTCTTTGAAAAAAGGATAGTTAAAAAAAGACTTTGAGCTAAACAGTTGAAATTTGGTGCTGGTAATTATGACCAAAATTTGTAATTTTCAATGATATTTTGTACGAAAGAAATGATAAGAAATCTGTTTGACCGTTTGAGTATAAGTGAAAGAATTGGGTAGATGAAAATTGGTACATAGATAGCATCCGAAATATAGATATTTACACTTCGGCAACTTATTCGAAGACGATCACATTACGACGATTTCATCTTATTAAGGGATGAGACGCGGAACGATGAACACATTTCAGTATTCACTTTTTACCTTGATTTCGCCCATTATATACTTTTAAGTTCACTTTTTAAGTGTATGCGAAGGTTTTGTCGTTTCTGATAGCATTTTATTTTTACTCAATTGATATAGATAATTCAAGTGGCAAAAAAAAAAAATCTTTTTAGGAAAGATACGAAGAAAATTTGGTGATTATTTCATTGTTTTATATTTAAAAATAATAATATCCCTAAGTAGAAAAATCCTAAATCATGTTTTTTAATATCAAAATATATAAAATATCATGTATTGTAAAGTTAATATTTATAATATTATTAAGAAACTCCTCATTTACAGCAATTCCTTTAATGAAAATAAATGTTTTAAATAGAAAAAACTCTGGATGATCCGTTGTTGTTAATCTTAAAATACTGTCAAAAAATTCAATAACATATAAAATGGCATTTTAATATGAAAAAGATCATTATTATTTTGTAAAATGTTATTGCCAAATTTTAAGAACTTAAAATTTTCATTTATTCTTTATAATTTATTGTTAATGCCCCTTACATTAAATGAATATTGCTCTGAAATATTTTACTCTACATTTTTTTCTGTTTTTAATCTGTGTTATTAAATATATGTAACGTTTAGGTCTCCTAAAACAAGGAGTCTCCATTGTTAAATATAAACATCTTCTTTCATTTCAACCCTATTTTGGCGAATTAAATTCATCCTAACGCTTGCGCAAAAGCGGAGTGGGCCTTACAGTCCGTTGTTCAACAGCGTCTAAGTTTGAACAAAGTCTGCCAAACTTCCTCTGTACTTTCGTAAGCATGAAAAAGTAATAAATTGTAAACACAATGATCAATGGAATTCAGTTTATTATATTGTGATTACAAATGTACTGCAGTATAATACTTGAAATATTACTGCATTTTAAATGCGATTTCATTGTATATTTTGAAATTTTACTATGCGATCATTCTTTTTGAAGTACAGTGTAATATTTATTTATGACATTGACTTATTTTTTATTGCAGTTCTTCTCAGAACATAACCATACGTCATAATATTTTCATATGGCAACGACTTATTTTTAATTGTCATTATTTTTAAAATATACTAATTTTAATTATTAATAATTTCCATCATTGTTATTTACGTTTTACTTATTAAAGCAATTAAAAAAATTTAAAAAATCTATATTCTGCCATTTGTAGTTAAAAATCTCCATCTTCTTTTGTTTCAATAGCTTTCATATAATTTTTTTAATGAATTGAATACTTTATCATGGTGACGGCCCTAAATAAGTCGAATACTTTAGTATGTCATTTAAAAATGTTCATCTTGTAACTTTTGTCGGTAATTTTTTGAATGAATCAAACATTTATCATGTTGCATACAGCCATGAAGAAATTAAATTTCCCTTTACATAATTTAAAATTTTAAGTAACGATTGACAAAAAACAAAATTTGCTTCAAAAGTTAAAAATGCTACAATAATTATTTCCATTGTTATTATTTCATTAGTTTTTGTTAGAAATTCGTTTTTTGATAATTTATATAAGGATAAAAAAATGCAAAATAAAAATTTTTGCATAAGGAAAAAAAACAAGGAAAGAAATAGTTTCAGCATTGATATTCCTATAAATCGGTAAAGTAAGCAGTATAGTTATTTATCGTGTAACGTAATGATTTTCCTCTAATCTGGAAGGAAATTGTTTTCTGTTGAGATGAGAGAGTGGATATCCTATTGATTGCTTGAAGTGAAACTAATTATCTTATTGGTATAAATTATCTGTAAGGATCTAAGAGAAAATATCAAACACTAGGAATAATGACAAGATAATCCTTTTACATCACAGCATAATAAAGAAATTTCAATAGAGATTTTGCAAGATCTTTTAGCAAAGAAATAATTGTGCAGTGTATCACTTCATTCTTGCTGATTTATTAAATACTAATAAAGATATTACTAATTTATTAAATACTAATATATATATATATATATATTACTAAAAATATTACAAATTTTTAATGCAGGTTGAAATTAAAAACACAA